>APFE030735741.1:0-27499 GCA_000404065.3 Pinus taeda | reverse complement strand
TGTAAAAATTGAAGTGAAATCTTTATTTGTATTATAAACTAGTTTTTTTAGTGTAAAATTAATGTGAAAAATTTTGGGGCACTTCAGTTGTGTAGGGGTTACCCATCAAATTTGTGATTGACCGGAAAAACCCACAAACCTTCTAAAAAATCTCACTAAAGACAACTCGATCATGTATAATGTTTAACTTTAGAAAATAAATATTTATTTTTGAATATTATTAAAAACTATTGTTCAAATATTTGATTGAACTATAATTTGAAGTTATTATTGGAGCCTTTGCACAATTGAATGTTATGTGAATAATTGTTTTACATATTGTATGCCATGATTTATGGGTATAGTTGCAATATTCCTGTAGTGATTTTTTCTTTTTAAATTTTGCAATAAAACCATGCAAAAATAAAATCTTTGAAAATAATTCATACTCACTTAATAACATATTTAGCATATTTGAAAAGTAATAAGATGTAAATAAATATACTTACCATGAATTATTTTCCACCATTATTTGTGTTTTCCTCGACAAGTTATGTAGGAGTAAAACTCTAACTATGTAGACTTAATAGCAAGTACTACCACCAAATTTATTAATGTCATTGTGTCTTGTCTTAGCATGCAAGTAATTTATCTACTTCACATTTCATTTATTAATTCCTACCAAATACGATGTCATTTGCCTAATTTAAGCAAGTTTTGCATTAATCATGGAAAGGAATAAGATGTAAATAAATATACTTAGCATGAATTATTTTCCACCATTTTTTATGTTTTCCTCAACACTTATGTAGGAGTAAAACTATGTAGACTTACTAGCAATTACTACCACCAAATTTATGAATGTCACCCTGTCTTGTGTTTGAGTAAACAATTAATTTATCCACTTCACATATCATTTATGAATTCCTACCAAATAGGATTCCATTTGCCTATTTATCATTATTAGTTTAGTGTTGACCAATATCCATATAAATTAAATGGTTGGTAAACACAGACAAACATCAAAACAATCATGTCATGATACATCTAGCATTGCCCAAATAATAAATAAATCATAAAAAGTATTATTATTATTATTATTATTATTATATATTCCAAAAAAACATTAACAATATTTTTAATTAATTAATTTGATATAATTAATAAAAGAAATATAACTACAGTTGGAGATAATCTTAACACTTACTATGAATATTCTTTCCTGTTATCTTGGAGCGTTAAATTTTTTTCTACCCTCCACCTAATAATTACTAGTAATTAAATTAAATTTGTGGAAAACCTATTCTGAAAAAGACATGAGTCCTAATAACTAGAGTGCATTTTTTTCCAAACCAACTAGAGTGGCATGAGAATAAGTCACTCTTACCCTGCAACACTTGTTGTTAGTTTTACATAGTCAAGTTGATGGGCGTATATTTTGGAATAAAAGTTCCAAAATTTTAATTTAAATATCAATAAGTATTAAGTAGATAGTGAGATTTAATTTCCACTAAATATTCTTAGTAGTAATCACATATCAAAACTTAATATTTATCTCGCATAGGGTCTTGGATATTGGTGCTCCTTGATGTGAATATCAGGATGATATATTGGACATGATGAAGATGGAGTCGTGCCAAGCTTACAAAAAAAAAGTTAATATTTATCTCAAAAATAGTTATGTCATTTTGTCATTTTAATTTAATTCACTCTTTAAAATTAAAAGGTCATATATCCATATGTCATATGAATACGAATTATTGTTTTTGGGCCTTGTGGAATTAATAAACCATACGTCTATTTCCAAATTAAAAATCTCAGTGATAGGTAAATCTTAGTAGTTAATAATTTTGTTATATATCTATAATTTAATAATTTAATAAATTTAAATAACTTATAATTATTTTATTTTTATGATTTTTTTTAATTATGTTTTCAAATTTTTAATTTAATTATCAATTATTATTAGGTGGATTGTAGGGATTTAACTTCCACATAATATTCTAAAATATTCTTAGTACTATTCACAAATCAAATTAAATGTTAAAATTTATTTTCAATTTACATTTTTGTCCTTTTAATTAAATTGCTTAATTAAAAAAATTCTCATATGAACAAGTGTCATATGAAATGAGTTTTGGTTTTCTTAGGCATGTCATATTGATAAGTCATGGTATTGTCACAAAATCTATTTACATCTTAAGAATAGTATTGTCACAAAATATATTTATATCTTTAGAATCTCCACGATAAAGTGGAGTTGAATCTCTATAGCTGAGAATTTTATTGCATGTTTTTTTAATATATATGTTTAAGCTATATATTAATTCTTTTATAATTAATAATAATAAATAATTTAAAATAAAGTTAGAATTTAGTTATTTTTTATGATTTTGTTATTTTAATGTGAGATGTATTATAAAATAAGTGTTTTGATAGATATCATGGTTTGATGTTTCTTGGTGTTTATGAATCATTTAATTTATATGAGTGTAATGATTTTAACAATATAATCTATTATAAAATAATTGTGAAAAAAAACTTACACCTTCCAAAAACTTCCAATTCATTTCATTTCTATGTGGAAATTTCAATAATCAAATATCACTGGGTTTGAATACGTGAGGAACGATACTTAATATCTCCCTATCTTACTAATAGAAACAAGATTTGATACTGCATTTTTATTGAATACTCTTTGAATGACGTGCTAATGATATGATGCAACGGAGCACCATTAATTACATCGAAAGGCGTTTTATTTATGAAGTTTGCTAGGCAAATATTGTTTAGCCCAACCCGTCCCCTCCCTCCATTTTTGTTATTCTTTCCTATTATAGTTCAACACGTGTAAAATTTTATCAAGCTCGATCCTTTCCTATTTCTCTGGCTGCACCAAGTACAACCACCCTTCGAAGAGGAGTTAACTTTGTTGTTTAAGTACAACCTTCTTCGACTCGCATTTTCCCTACACAGAATCGGTTGCAGTTGACACACATCCAATATCTTCCTCTTCCTTGGATTCATCAAGGGAAAGAGATTAAGGTGAAGAAAATGAGGCGGGAAGAACACGACGGTGGTTCCATTAAGTCTTGTTCCAAGGACGTGTTATTCGAGGTGTTGAAGCATTTAGATTTGAAGTCTCTAGCGATCGCCGCCTCTGTGAGCCACCACTGGAAGCGCTCCACCGAAGAGGAGGTGATGTGGGAAGGCATTTGTGCCAAGCATTGGCCTGAAGAGGTTTTGTATGCTTCCGAGTCGGGGTAGCTAAGGAGCATTGTTTTGGCCTTGGGAGGCTTTCATCGTCTTTATGTAACTTGCTTACGACCGCTACTAGATCCTTTGCATCATCTTCTGGCTCAACCTAACAGGAAAGAATGGAGTAAAGACCAAGTCCATCTTTCTCTTTCACTCTTTTCCATTGACTATAACGAGAGATTGGGGCATCAGTCCAATTGCTCCATATCTTTGAGGTTTCTTTGCAAGCCCTCTCATCATCTCACCTCCTCCACTTCTTCCTCTTCTTCATTTTCTTTGTACAAGGGAGCTCCCTCTTCATCTATAGGTCTCTAATTGTGGTGACACGCGTGCGCCCCATATAAGTGTTAGTAGTAGCTCGAGTTGTTATGATGCTTACGTTATTTGCAATGAAATTCCCAACAGCAGCAACCACGAGTGCAACAACTTTTAGTGGCTCAAAGAAGCAACGGTCATATTTCCAAATTGATAGGGAAAGTGGTTTGTTCTCTTCAACCTCATGATTCTGATTATTTGAATAGGTGTAATATGTTGGAGCAAGCTCGATACCAGTTCCTATCATCAATGGCCGATCTTGATGAGAGGGATGTGGAGGCTCTTTTGGCCTTCAGAGAGCCATCACATCACACTTTCCAAATGGACGGTTGGTGGAACACTATCCAAATGGATGGTTGGTGGATCACTATCCAAATGGAGAGTTGATAACTCAAAAAACGTATGGCCTTGGAATGGAATTTGGTGTCGAAGAAACACTGAAAGAGTAGTTGCCATAATCCTTCTTGGATTAGGATTGCAAGGCACCATTTCGCCATCTTTCGGCAGCCTCTCTTTATTACGCACCTTGGATCTTTCTAGAAATTTATTGATAGGAAGAATTCCACCAAAGATTGGGCAAGCTAAAGCACTGAGCAAACTTGACCTCAACTCTAATGAATTGTTGGGTACTATTCCACAACATTGTCTAATTTCACACAACTTCTATCAATCTATCTTTCAAGGAACAATTTGACATGCATGATACTGACAGAATTTGGTCATATAATCAAGCTAGACATCTTGGCTTGTACTGAAATGTTCTAACTAGAGGTGTTCCAAATTTTTTGGGCAGCTGCACATCTATTCGAAACTATTTAAAAATTGTAAATTCAAAACAACAATCTTAATGGTGAAATTCCTTAGGTTTTGTGTCGAGGACACACACCTATCTCGACTTTTCATACAACTCTCTCTAAGTGGTGAGATAGTTCCAACACTAGGCAACTATACTAAGCTATCGTCCATATAATTTTATAGCAACCTCTAAGTATTTAAGCCCAGTGAGATTGGAGGTGCAGTCCCACTCTTGTGGGACCACTTTGGATCTTCCACCTCTCTGGCCAGAGTGCTCTCATTGTCCTAGAAATTCAAGTTCCAGAGCAATGTATTGAAATACAAGGATGTGTCCATGTGACCCTTGTCGCCCTTTATGCACTACGAGGGTATAATCTGGTGAATCGAAATCAAGGCCATGAGGATGAACGAGAGCAACGATACTCTTGCCCCCTCCCAAACCGACATGACAGTTGTCACCCTTTATGCACCGCGAGGATATAATCTGGCGAATCGAAATCAAGGCCATGAGGATGAACGAGAGCAACGATACTCTTGCCCCCTCCCAAACCAACATGACAGTTGTCCACTCTAATATATAAAGTCCTATAAAGTTCAAAGGGTTGATGGATCTGAGCGTGTAATAGTCGAACAATCATTAGCCGCCAACTTGGGAATTATTTACGTTAGCTGATGGATTCGATAAATGAATTAATAGGTTAATGTCATGGGAAGGTTTAACCGTTCAAGAGTTGTGATATGGATGTCTTCATTTCAAAGTTTGTGATTCATATGGGGTTTCCATGTGCATATTTCATGGTAGAACCATAAGTGGGAAATCACCATAAGTGGGATATTTGGTGGTGGCCATCGATCTTGGGTTGGGAAATCACCGTCGATTTGCTACCCACCATTGCTCTACATGTCGTTTGCTTGCTTATAAACGGTTGTCTCAAATAATAATATATTATTTTAATCTGAATCGTTGAATCATGAAGGAAGTCATGAATGTACCCTACCATTTCGGCAATGCAATAAGATACTTCACATTGAATGGTGATTTCCCTGCAGCAAGAGTGGTGGCTCTTTACCTCCATACTCCACACATCCAATTATACGATAAATAAAATAATATAAATTTATTTTACATACAAAGTTTATAAAACATTGCAAACCAAAGTTTCCATCATTGTTTGCCACATGTATGATATCGATTAATTGTGGGAGGGGATTGCTATATCTCATCTGTCACTTGATTTTATAGTGCAACGAGGAAGAAAAAAGAAAGCAATTTGATTGCAATTTTGGATTGCTATATCTCACCGTCACTTGATTTTATAGTGCAACCAGGAAGAAGAAAATAAGCAATTTGGTTGCAATTTTTCATTGGTTGAGTTGAGAGCTTTATTCTATTCCTCATTGTGAAGGTAATGTGTAAGTATGTTTGTGCTTAATTTGGGGTTGACACAGGTCCATCTTAAAATAAAAATAAAATATTTTCTAAATAAAAAAGAAATGTGTGTTATAATAAAAAATAAAAAATAAAATATGTTATGCATGTTGAACAATTTAAACAATAAAAAAATTCAAGTTTTTTGTACTCTATTAAAATATGCTTATACTTGAAGAAATTTGATCTCTCTCAACTCATGTTAGATCTGTGATTAAGATGGATCTATGCTGGTGTAATCATCTCATCAAGATTCAGAACTATATTTCACAAGGAAAACTTAAAATTCAAATTAAGACTCTTATATAGAGAAAAGAAATCAGAATGCAAGGAGACATAAGCATTGAAGACGTAAGTATACTTCCAGTCAAGAGGTTGCTATAAACGTAGATGTCTGATAGCTGAGTATAGTTGCCTAGTGTTGGAGGTATCTCACCATTTAGAGAGTTGTATGAAAAGTCGAGTTCAGATAGGTGTGTCCGACACAAAACCGAAGGAATTGCACCACTAAGATTGTTGTTTCGAATCCACAATTCTCAGAGAGATGTGTAGTTGCCCAAAGAATTTGGAATACCTTCAGTCAAAGCATTTAAGTAAAGGCCAGATGTTCCAGCTTGATTAGACGACCAAATTTTGTCGGTATCATGTCTGTCAAACTCTTCCCAGAAAGATCGATTGATAGAAGTTGTGTGTAGTTAGACAATGTTGTTGGAATAGTCCCCAACAACTCATTAGAGCTGAGGTCAAGTTTGCTCAGCACTCTAGCTTGCCCAATCTCTGGTAAAATTCTTCTTGTCAATAAATTTTCAGAAAGATCCAAGGTGTGCAATAAAGAGAGGCTCCCCAAAGATGGCGAAATAGTTCCTTGCAATCCTAATCAAGGAAGGATTATGACAACTACTCTTTCAATGTTTCTTCGACACCAAATTCCATTTAGGAGCATAGGTTTTTTGAGTTATCAGTTGTCGAGTTGAAAAGCGATCCACCATTTGATGTGATGGATTCTCTAAAGGCCAAAAGAGCCTCCACATCCCTTTCATCATGATCGGTCATTGATGATAGGAACTGGTATCGAGTTTGCTCCAACATATTATGCCTATTCAAATAATTAGAATCATCAGGCTGAAGAGAACTTGACCCACCCTTCTGGTCATATAGATACAAACCATTTTCCTTATCAATTTGGGAATATGAGTGCTACTTCTTTGAGAAACTAACATTTGTTGTACCAGTAGTTGCTGCTATTGGGCATAACATTGCAAAGAGGTCTGTATTGAAGTTTTTTTAATAGTGGAAGATAGGAAAAAGAAAATTGATATTATATATATATATATATATACACACACACACACATATATATATATACACACACATTATATCTTTTATGCATGGAGAGATTTGTACTCAATTATTTAATTTCGTTGGGCATTTAACAAATCAAAAGAATATATAGGTTTGTACTCAATTATTTATTTTGATCAGCTTGGAAACTTAATAGATCCAGGGTTGCTATGAATCTATGTTAATAATTTCATTAGTTAAACATAGGTGATTTTTAAGTTTGCTATGGAGTTATCCAATGAGTTCATTTCTTTCATTTGTTTAACTTTATGTGTAATCATATATCTGAGTATTTTTTTCCACCATTTACTTTCCATTGAAGCAAATTTATTTCCATGTATTGTTTATATTTGTTTGATATGATATTTTCAAAACAAAACGAACTACCTATCTGCATAACATTTCTTGTGATATCTTTGCTTTTTCAAACCAAGCCTTCAAAGTAAACAATCAAAGATTAATTGATGTACTATGTTTGTATGTTTTGTCGGTCATAGCTTGTGTATTTATCTTGCAAGGCATGAACTTTTAAGAGATTAAAGTTGATTTAATATTTTGGTATTGATACTTTTTGGGTCTTTCTATAATTGACATTTCTTTAGTATGGCAGAACTTTACTACTTTCATAGTTGTTGACCTTCATTTCTCTAGTTTATGAAATAAGTTCTCCTCCAGCGTCCACATTAGCAAAATTTGGGAGGAAATATGGGTTGTTTGCTCTGTCTCATGCCAAACCCTTTGCTTCTTTGATGATCTTTTCAGCTCTGACATTTACAGCTACCTTGGTGGACAAAGACGACTTACAGAGGTGGACAAAGACAACTCATGCTTTCTACTATTTTCCCTTCTCGTTTTTTCTAGATTTCAAGAACGACTGCACTTAAGCACTGTAATAGCAGGAATTTCAAATGTGTTTGCCATGTCTATCTATTGGAATATTGTATCCATGTCCCTGAGTTGGGTTCATAATTTTTATAGTTTCTACAACTTTTATGTTCATGTTTGGGTTTCTGAGATAATGGGAAACTAAGTTTCTTCAACTTTGTAATCCAAAATACCCACATATTATAAATGATCTTGGAAAATACCACTTGTCTGGAGGTAGGATTGATCAAACGAGCAGTGATTTTGTAAATAAAATATACACGACATTCGTTCGAAGATGATACTTATCTTGAATTTTCAATACCTTAGATAGTGACAGCAATGGCATGGTTACTGCAGACGATGTACTAGGGTTACTGGAAAAACTTGGAATTCAACATATCTTTGATGATAATATGAACTTCATTTCATTTTATGTCATGACTCTTTTAATAGCTATTTTAATTTTTGGTCTATGGTAGCCATTTTAGTTTTTGTTAGTTTATTTTATCTAAATTACTTTATTTTAGCTATATTACTGGTTTTCTTTAGTTATTGTTAAAACCTAATTTAGTTTAGCTTAAATTTATTTTAATTTTTGTTTAAGCTTAAGCATTTAGCTTTGATTTAGTGGGTTGATTTCTGATTTTATTATTTAATAGTTTTGATTTTTGTTTGAATAATAATATTAGCATATAAATTTGAATTTTATCTATTTACACTATAGTTTGAGTTATTTTAAATTAATCATTATAGTTTGAGTTATTTTAAATTACTTTTAGTTAATTACTTTAATTTATTTGAATTTAATTTAATTTTTATATTAGTTTTTATTTTTATTCTTAGCTTTTATTCCAAGTTTTATTTAGATTTAGTTTAATTTTTGTTTTAAGAAATTGTTGATTGTTTGGATTATAGGAGGATATGGAAAATTTTGAGGCACAAGATCATGAGAGACTAAAGAAACTCAAAGGGGTATAAAGGAGCATGAATACAAAGCTCAAGGGGTTCCATTTTTTTGCAAAAATAGACTTTTTGTACTAGTATGAGAGACTTATTCGGCATTCCTTTGCACCTCTGGGTGCAATTGCTAGTTACATCATTACTGAGTGCCTACTGATAACTTGATCTGATTTCTCGATTATTTTCATACGTTGGTCACAAGATTTTCATACTCGGAAATGATAGAAATTATAGTTATTATTGTATTTGTATTTGAATCTTTGAAATTATGTGTAATGCACGTGCAGATAAACATGGGATAGAATTTGATGAACAAATTGTTGTTTACAGAATGATTTGTCTATCGATTTGTTTATCATATGGTTAAATTTTTTTAAATACAATTAACATTATCTAAACTTTCAAATTCGACGAGTATCTTATTTTGAAATTTGAACCCTAAAATTTGACAAACTATCTTATTTTGAAAGTTGAACCCTCATGGAGCATAAGCAGCCAGCATTCCATCAGATCAGTGATTTGATTTTGGTAGAGTTGAAATACCGTGTTTGATGTGATAGAGTATGTGGGTGCATCCAGTTAGGATTCTCTACATCCTGCCTAGAAACGTAAGTGGGTGTGGCCAGTGGGGGGCGACAATCACTATTTTTATGGATTTTAATTTATTTCAGGTTGTCCTAATGCTCAGGGCTTAAATACAATGGTCAGAGTTGTATATTAGCTTAAATTAACAGATCAATATCAATAAAATTTATTTAAATATTATATATTTATTTCAGAGTTTGACTATTTGCAAGTTTTTTTATCATTGAGTCGAGAGGCTCATTTTATAGCCTAGTATGATGTGTAACCTTGTTCTTCTTTCTTCAAAGTCGAAATTTTGAGCCAAAAAAAAAAGTCTAAAAAAAAAGTTAAATTAAATAACTATACAAAACATTTAAATAATGTTTACTCATAAAAAAATTTACAAGTGAAGAGATTGAATCCCTCTCAACTCATGTTAGATCCATATTTAAAATAAATCTATACTATTTTATATAATGTTTAAATACAAAATTGTGAATACATCAAATTAAAAATCTTATTAATGAATCCATCCATAAATATTAATGAATCCTTCCATAAATATTAATGAATCCGTCCATAAATATATATTAAGGAAGTGGGCTTGCGGGCAAACCGTACCATTATGCAAAAACATATTTAAGGCGATGTCAAAACTCGATGGAAAGTGGGAAGCGGATCGGTGGCAAGTCTCAACATTATCAGGAGTATATGTTTATTCTCTGTAATGCCATAGTCCTAACGTTATTTGGAGTATATATTAGAGTAGTCTACCAAAGGTACAAATTGGTCTAGAAAATAGTAGAAATTTAAGCATGATTTTTGTTAAAATTTGACTAAAATTTTGGGAAATTTTAGTTATACCTATTAAATTTCAAATCCATTTCCACCATTAAAAAGTCAATTCAAATACTCTTATAATCATATATTTTGAATTTTTTTTAAATCAATCTAAAAATAACTTTTCAAATAAATATGATCTAAATAAACAATGCCAACCTCATATATGGACTGTAATAACTCAAATGGAAAGTAGATTCTTGATTAATAATTATATATTAATAATGTCTTCTTTTACTTTATTATATATTATATTTTATTTTATTTTTAATTTTGGTAAGAAATTTACATTATTAATGACTTTATTATTATTTATATATATATATATATAATATATATTATATATATATAATATATAGATTAATTATTCTTATTGGAGGAAAATTACACTGTTTAAAATGATTTGTTGATAATTTCTAAAGACTTTTCTCTTCACTTTTACTAAATACTTATGAATCTTGGTTTTTAAATCTGTCTCCTTGTATTTTGAGGAATAAAGACTCTTAGATATCATTTTTTGGGATTCAACTGCATTAAGTAACTCTACTTAATTCAAAAGAGTGAAGGGAACTCTACTTGAATGGTTCATGAGGCACAATACTTGTTAAGGTTTTGCAAATGGGGTAGCAAGCTAAGTGGGCTTGATTGTTGAGAAACCTCCACAGTTAAGCGCGCTTGAGCCAGAAGCGATCTGGGATGGGTGACCTCCCGGGAAGTCCTGGTTACCAGGTGCAAGCCCCGGAAGTGATGATTGACGCTGTGATTTATTTCACTAGTTTCAATCCCACTTCTTCACCCATGTGAGCATCACCCAATGCAATGAGTGCTAAGTGGACTCTTCAAAAATCATGATAAATTAGTCACTTACGATTACCTCTCATGGAAATGGTCATAGATGAATGACTTACTTAACACAGTTGAATCCCACAAAATGATATCTAATATAAAGCACTGCAAAAACCCCCAATACTTAATTCAAAAGAGTGAAGGGAACTCTACTTGAATGGTTCATGAGGCACAATACTTGCTAAGGTTTTGCAAATAGGGTAGCAAGCTAAGTGGGCTTGATTGTGGAGAAAACTCCACAGTTAAGCGCGCTTGAGCTAGAGGCAATCTGGGATGGGTGACCTCCCGAGAAATCCTGGTTACCGGGTGCAAGCCTCGAAAGTGATGATTGACGCTATGTGATTTATTTCGCTAGTTTCAATCCAACTTCTTCACCCTTGTCAACATCACCCGATGCAATGAGTGCTAAGTGGACTTTTCAAAAATCATGAGAAGTTAGTCACTTACAACTACCTCTCATGGAAATGGTCATAGATGAATGACTTACTTAATGTAGTTGAATCCCAAAAAATGATATCTAATATAATGCACTATCAAAACCCCAATACTTAATTCAAAAGAGTGAAGGGAACTCTACTTGAATGGTTCATGAGGCATAATACTTGCTACGGTTTTGCAAATGGGGTAGCAAGCTAAGTGGGCTTGATTGTGGAGAAAACTCCACAGTTAAGCGTGCTTGAGCCAGAGACGATCTGGGATGGGTGACCTCCTGGGAAGTCATGGTTACCAGGTGCAAGCCTCGGAAGTGATGATTGACGCTATGTGATTTATTTCACTAGTTTCAATCCCACATCTTCACCCCTGTGAGAATCACCCGATGTAATGAGTGCTAAGTGGACTTCAAAAATCATGAGAAATTAGTCACTTAGACTACCTCTCATGGAAATGGTCATATATGAATGACTTACTTAACGTTGTTGAATCCCAAAAAATGATATCTAATATAATGCACTGCGAAAACCCCTAATACCAAATCAAAACTCTTAATTAATCATATATATATATATATATATATATATATATATATATATATATATATATATATATATATATATATTATATAAGTTTTAAATATTTTAAATAATATAAATAAATTATAATTTTAGTAAAGTTAAATGATTGATGAATGTCATAGATGTAAGTAAGAAAGATAATTGTGGCAATAAAGTTGGCATGAATTTAAATTTTAGTGTTGGAAGTTAGTTAAGTGACTAAAATTCCTTTTAATAATGTAAATAATGACAAATTCTCATTTTAAAAAGCAATTTAATAAATTTAATCATTACCTTTTATTAAACAATGACAATTAACAATATTCTTTTTTTTATTAAATCTTGGTAATATTTGTAATAAAAGAACTCTGAAAGCTAGCACCCTCTTTCCAATAGATACACTCTTATCTGCATAATCATCTACATTAGCACACTCATATGAGAAAAACTTATCGCATTGGGACACATGCAAACATGAAAGTCAATTGGGGCAATAAGGTTGGCATGAATTCAAATCTTAGATTTCGAAGTTAGTTAAGTGACAAAAAAAACTTTTAGTAACGCAAATAATGACAAATTTTCATTTACAAAATGCAAATACCTTAAGAATTTTAATCACAACCTTTTATTAAATGGTGATGACCAAGTGTTAGGTCCCTATAATACTAGTAATTACCCCATTACTATTTTAGTTATATCCCTTATTAATATTGTTGTGCCCCTATTGTCTCCATATTGTTATTACTGTGCCCCACAGAATCCCTCTATTGTTATTTTTGTGCCTTTATATTATTATTGTTAGGTCGGCTGGGTTATATTGTGACTTCTTAGACTTCTATGTATAGAAAGGAGGTTTTGTCATTTGAATCATCAAATAATCATTCATTTATGTAATGTAAAGGAGGTTTCCCCCTCGAAGAGGTTGAATTCTAAGGCGTTGATATATCTTTCTATCTTTTTGTGAGCTGGTTTCATAACATTTGGTATTAGAGCTTTGGATTCTAGGGTTTCACTACTCCAAAGAGGTCATCATGGCATTTTCACTATAACTTTTTTCTGCGATGTTTCAGAAGCGAAAAAAAAAACCCATTTGAGATGAAATTGCACAGAACCATGGGTCTGAATTTCAGAGCTTTTCGTGTTATATTTGCGGAGATATGATCTGAGGAAGTTGGTCGTTTTTCAGACTCCTGAATTACATTCCAAACAGGTGACCTGGGGAAAATCGTCATAACTTTCTCTGTGAGCATCGGATTGAAGTTTCGTAAGAAGGTCACTGTGGGAGATTTGGCATAACTCTTCCTTGGAGAATCCAAATTGGATCATACTGGTGGCATTGGAAAGAGGACACAGAGGGCTATTAAAGATCACAATTTCATAACTGGATGATTCGAAATTATAGAGATACATCAGAGGAAATATCGAGCTCATACAAAGTGAAAAAATGTGTGTATATTTTTTTTAAAATTTTTGCTTAAGCTTGATTTGAAAAATTATTTTGAAGGAATTCAAAGGGCATAGTAGAGAATTATTATCGGTAACTGATGCCCTGAGGAAAGAAAATGCAAACACCTAGTAAGCAACCTGAAAGCTCTAGCATGAATCATGAAGAAGAGGAAGAAACGCTACATGATATATCAAAATTACAAGACCAAGTGCAAAAAATGTCACTCTCACAAAAGCTAACAGAAGCTAAGATAAATGGTGTGGAATCTAAGGTAAAGGGCATGGAAGCTAAGATGGACAATTTGAAGATAGATTTGAAGACAGATTTGAAGAGAGACGTGGCAGATTTGAAGACAAATTTGACAATTTTTCCACAAGAAATACTTACAAATGGTGAAAGTGTAGTAAATGAAACTCATGATGCGAACAAAAGAAATGTTAATCATGATTTCATAGACTCTAATGTTGGATTGAATACCCACCATATTCCAAAAATCGATATGAGGAAGTTTGATGGCAAGGATCCGCAACATGGATATTACAAATGGAGCAATTTTTCAATCCCAATAGTGTGCAAAACACACAAAAGGTACGTATTGCAACTTTATATTTGGAACCAAATCAGTTTGTATGGTATCAATGGCTTTGCTGTCATAAACAAATTATCACTTGGGCAATTTTTACAGAAGAATTGACAGCACATTATGAGGATAGAAAAAGCAACACTTTTTTTAGCCAATTGATAAGTCTCAAACAAAAGGGTTCAATAATAGAGCACATTGAGGAGTTCCAAAAATTGAACATAAGGGTAAAAAATATTCCAGAGGAGCATAGGATTGATGTGTTCATCGGAACTTTATAGGATAATGTCCAACATGATGTTCACCTTTGGGAACCTGATTCATTAGAGAAGGCATTCAAGTTAGCAAGAAAAATGGAAAGCAAAATTATGGCAACTAGGAAGCATACCACTCACAACTATAAAAATGGAAGTGTTGTTGCCCCTAGTCTTCCACAGCCTATAAGGTTGACACCACAACAATTGGAATAAAAAAGAGCAAAAGGGCTTTGTTACAGTTGTGATAGAAAATACACTAAAGGTCATAAGTGTGCTGAGAATAATTATTCTACATAGATTGTGAAGAGGAAGAAGAAAAGGAGCAAGAAAGGTAAAAAGAAGAGGATATACTCCAGGAACAAAGCCTAGATAAAGAAGAAATGAATCTGACCATATCTTGTAATGCATTGGCTGGAATTACCATTCCTCAAACCATCAAGATAGAAGGGCAAATTAAGAAGAAAAAGGTAATAGTGTTGATTGATTCAGGAAGTACCCACAATTTTATTCATTGTAAGGTAGCAAAAGAATTGAATTGTTTCCTATATCGAGCACCAGAGTGTCAAGTGATGGTTGCAAATGGAGGAACAATAAATTGCTCTAGAAAGTGCCATAATATCAAGCTATCCATGGGATAATATGTATTGTCTAGCCCAATGCTTTCCACTCCAATGGGAGGTGCTGATGTTGTACTAGGAGTCCAATGGCTACAATCCTTCAGTACATTAGCTTTTAATTTTCAAGAACTTTTCATGAAATTTTCTGTGGTAGGAAAGGAAGTTGAATTAAGGGGTATTGCAGGAAAACCGGGAAAGATAATCATCTCTAATGGTATGACAAAGCTTCTAAAAAAGGAAAAAAGAGGTGTAATTGCACAATTATGTTCGCTAGATGTTTCCACATCGAAATCATCTATTTCTCTAGATATCCAAAAAGTCTTGGACAATCATTCCAAGGTATTTGAGACTTCCAAAGGTCTCCCACCTATTCGTGATCATGATCATGCTATTCATCTGATTCCAGCAAGTGTTCCTCCAAACATCAAGCCTTACAGATATCCCTATGCCCAAAAGAGTGAAATTGAACGTATGGTTGCAGAAATGCTAGAGGCTGGTATAATTCAACCTAGTCAAAGTTCTTTCTCTACTACGGTAGTATTGGTGCACAAGAAGGATGGATCATGGAACATGTGTCCGGATTATAGGGAGCTCAACAAGCTCACTATTAAAGATAAGTTTCCCATTCCTGTCATTGTTGAATTACTGGATGAATTGCATGGATTAGTTTACTTCGCCAAGTTGGATCTTCGTTTAGGATATCATCAAATGAGAATGAAGACTAAAGACATTCCGAAAACAACATTTAAAATTGATGAGGGTCATTATGAATATTTGGTCATGCCTTTTGGCCTTACCAATGCAAAATATTAGTACTATGGTATACAAATTGGAGCTTCCTGCAGCTTCTCGAGTGCACCCAGTTTTCCATGTTTCATGTTTAAAGAAGCTTATAGGTGACAAGCTCCCAGTTCAAACAATATTGCCAGAACTTGACGAGGAAGGAAAAATTATATTGGAACCAGAAGCAGTCACAGAAACAAGAACTCGACAGCTACGAAATCAATCAATTTCGAGGTATCTCATCAAGTGGAAGAACTTATTCGCTGAAGATTCCACATGGGAGGATGAGAATTTTATACAGAAGCATCTAGAACTACTCAAGCATTGAGGACATCACTTTTTTGAAGGAGAGGGGCATGTTAGGTCCCTATAATACTAGTGATTACCCCATTACTATTGTAGTTGTATCCCTTATAATATTGTTGTTTCCCTATTGTTCCCATATTTTTATTGCTGTGCCCCATAGAATACCTCTATTGTTATTTTTGTGCCTTTATATTATTATTGTTAGGTCAGTTGGGTTATATTGTGACTCCTTAGACTCCTATATGTAGAAAGGAAGTTTTGTCATTTGAATCATCTAAGAATTGTTCATTTATGCAATGTAAAGGAGGTTGCCTCCTCGAAGAGGCTGAATTCTAAGGTGTTGATCTATCTTTTTGTGAGCTGGTTTCATAACAAGAAGAGCTTGGCAACCATGTTTTGAAGGTACATCTCAACAATGTCCTCAACAAATTCCCCAGAATTTTGAGTATCAAAATTCATGGAATACTACTCTGCCATGGAAAAATTGGCTCCCTTAAACTCAAAACCACGGTTGGAGAGGACATGCCCAACCATATCAACTATTCGATGAAGATCAAGCTTATCCTCAACAACCATATCAACAACCTTACCCTCAGCAGCCATACCCTCAATAACCAATGCCATTTCCACAGCAAAATCCCGCACCCTTACTAACTCAACCACAATAGCTTTAGCTGCCATCTAACCAACCACCACCCAGACCAACTCAATTGCCAGCTCAGCCAGTAGAAACTTTGAGTAATAGAGTGGAAATGTCAACATATAATGTGGATGAAAAAACATTATTTCCTACATATTCTATTCTTCCTATTCAAGAAATCCACTTAAGGTCTGGAAAAGTTCTACAAAAGGATTCTCCACTAATCATAGAAGAAAAAATTGAAGATGGAGAACAATCTAAAAAATCTAATCCAAAGAATGAAATTCAGAAAAGTAAAAGTGTTATGACTCAAACACCACCTTTCCCAAAAAGGTTACTAGAGCAGAAAACTTCAATTTCTCATCTTGAATTTGATATCTTAGATGAATTAAAGGATTCTTATGTCAAAATTCCTCTGTTGCATGCTATCAAAGATATTCCAATCTATAAAAAAACAATAAAGGAATTATGTATTAAGAAAACTCGCAGAAAGAAAAGAGATCCACCCACAATCCAATTCATTGGCAAATTAACTACTCTCATGTCTGAAAAAATAACAATTGAAAAGTATATTGATCCCGTGATACCTATGGTTACCATTTCAATCAATAATTTTTCAGTTCCTAAAACTTTAATTGATCTAGGAGCTGCTATAAATGTCATGACAACAGAAACTATGAAGTATTTAAATTTTCCAAATATCCGACCTACTACTATAGTTTTAGAACTAGCAGATAGATCTAAGGTTGTACTAGAAGGAATACTTAAGGACATCATTCTTTCTTTGGATTCATGGGAGTACCCTGTAGAATTTCTAATCTTGCAACCAAAAACAAATCTAGGAGGTCATTCTTTAATTCTTGGAAAACCATGGTTAGCCACAACATATGCCTTCATTGGATGCAGATCAAGAAGCATGATCATAGCACATGGAGATGAAAGGAAACATATTACACTCTATCCTCTTGCTCATTCTCCTTTTCTATCATGTCTTTTTTGGGTGTGGAGCCTGATTATCTTCTGTATTCAAAGGTATTGCCGCATTGGACCCTAGTTTGTTGCCGCCCGTAAAATATTCGCTACCGGGGGGATTGGGGGAAACACCCCTAAAGCTAAAAATAGATGTAAAATTGCCTTGTAAAATGTTGTAATTTCATGGTAAATCTGGGCCGTTCCTTAGGCAGAGATCTGACAGTAAAAGTTATGTTTAATTTAGGGTTTTTTTCCCTAGAAGGCAATCCCTCACTATATATGAGGGAATTGTATTGCGTTCAGCTAGATCTGTATTATGAGTGAAGAAGAGAGATGAGATTGAGAGTGAAGAAGGAATTACGGTGAATCTATTGTAGGTTGTATCTCTTCAGTTTGCTGGATAATATAAAAGGAAGGACTGGTTGTTTCTTCGTGGACATAGTCCAAACTAGGTGAATCACGTATATCTGTGTCTCTCTTGTTTTATGTGTTTTCTGTGTTTATATTTCTGCAATATATTATGTGTTCCATTGCTTTGTAATATATAATTTTCTATCAATTGGTATCAGAGCCGAGGGTCTATTTGGATGATAAACTCACAGGAGAGAAGGGTTCCTGGTTCAAGTGGGAGCAATGACGGAAGATGGTAGGTTTAGGGTCGAAAATTTTAACGGCCAAAACTACCAGCTATGGAAGATGCAGATGGAAGATTATCTGTATCAGAGAGATCTGTACCAACCATTGAGCAGAAAGGAAAAGAAGCCAATGAATATGACAGACACAGAATGGGATATTCTCGACAGAAAGGTACTTGGAACAATACGGTTGTGCCTAGTGGTGTCGGTAGCTTTTAATATTTCAAAGAAAACGACAATAGAGGGTTTAATGTCAACATTGGCCAAGCTATATGAAAAACCCTTGGCCTCAAATAAGGGATTTCTTATGAAGCATTTATTTAATATGAAAATGTCAGAAGGTGGATTTGTTGCTGATCATTTAAATGAATTTAATACAGTTACCAGTCAGTTAAGTTTTGTAGGGGTAACTTTTGATGATGAAGTTAGGGCTCTGTTATTTATGGGCTTATTGCCAGAAAGTTCGAATGGTTTAGTTACGGCCATTAGTAACTCTATCTCTAGATCTAGTACTTTAAAGTTTGATGATGTTGTCGGTGCAATCCTTAGCGAGGAAATGCGACGAAAAGCTCCGGTGAGTCATCAAGTAATGCTTTGACTGCAGAGACTAGGGGAAGAAAAATTGAAAGAGGAAAGAGCCCTAGATATCACAGTAAACCAAGAAAAGGCAGATCCAAGTCCAGATCGGGGATAGTGTGCTGGAAATGTGGGAAGAAAGGACACTTGAAGAAAGACTGCAAGTCTCATAAGTGAAAAGAAGGAGACATGTAGCAAGAAAATAATCATGAAGTGAATGTAACAGGTGATGTGTTGCAAGATGCTTTGATTATTTCTTTAGAAAATATTATTGATGCTTGGGTGGTAGATTTAGGGTCCTCATTCCATGCCACACCTGATAGGAAACATTTTCATGATTATGTTTAAGGAGATTTTGGACAGGTTTGATTGGGCGATGATAAACCCTGTAAAATCATTGGAATGGCTACAGTTTTTATAAAATAGCAGAATGGTAATCAATGGCTATTGAAGGAGGTAAGACATGTTCCACATCTGAAGAAAAATCTTATTTCAACAAGGCAGTTGGGAGGTGAATGTTGTGTGACTACTTTACAGATAAAACCTGGAAGGTCACTAAAGGATCCTTGGTAATAACAAAGGGAGAAAAGGTTGGTAAATTGTATTTATGCAATGGTATTTCTAATTTTGTTAATGCTTTAACCTCTACAAGAGAAGATACGACATTGTGGCATCATAGGCTAGGGAACATGAGTGAGAAGGGGATGCAGATTCTTCACTCAGGAAATTTGTTGCCAGGTTTGAAGCATGTTGATTTAAAATTTTGTGAGAATTATGTTTATGGAAAACAGAAGAGAGTCAGATTCCTCAGAGTTGTGAAAAAAAAGAAGAGCGAAAAATTAGAGCTTGTGCATACATATGTATGGGGACCTGCTCAAGTATCATCTATTGGTGGCTCTCGTTATTATGTTACTTTTATGGATGATGCAACCAGAAAAACCTGGATTTATTGTATTTGAAATAAATCTGATGTATTTGATACTTTCATGAAATGGAAAGCTTTGGTTGAAAATGAGAAAGGAAAAAGGTTGAAGTGTCTCAGATCAGACAATGGAGGTGAATATTGCAGCAAAGAGTTTGATACGTACTATTCAGAGAATGGAATTCACAGAGAGAAGACAGTTCTAGGAACACCACAAGAAAATGGTGTGTAAGAAAGGATGAATAGGACAATCATGGAGCGTGCAAGGTGCATGAGATTGCATGCAGGATTGCCTTTACAATTTTGGGCAGATGATGTAGATATTGTTGTTTATCTAATAAACAGAGGGCCTTCAAGTTCCTTGGATGGTGCTATTCCAGAGGAGGCATGGACAGATAAAAAGGTCAACTACTATTTTTTAGAGACTTTTGCTTGTGAAGCCTTTGTCCACATTAATAAAGAAAATAGAACAAAGCTTGAGGCAAAATCAATGAAATGTACCTTGATTGGATATGATGTTAATGATTTTGGTTATCGCTTTTATGATTATGAAAAACACAAAATCATTAGGAGTAGAGACGTCATATTCAATGAAAATGTTTTGTATAAGGATTAGATGCAGGAAAAGAAACATGAAAAAGAAAACAAAGAATACACAGTTTTTTACGGGATCACAAAAAAAGTGATGGTGCCTGAAAATCATAATGATCGACGTCCAGAACAACAACCACAATAGCAACAAGCACCTCAAACACCTGAAAGTGGTGTTAGAAGATCTACCAGGATAACTAGACCCCTTGAACGATACTCTCCTTCATTATATTATGTATTGTTGACTGATTCTATTGAACCAAAATGTTATGAAGAAGCAGTATAGGTACAAACCAGGAAGAAGTGGGAGTAAGCCATGAAAGAAGAGATGGATTCCTTAGCACATAACCGGACTTGGGATTTAGTCAGGTTGCCTACAGGTGAAACAATATTGCAGAATAAATGGGTTTACAAGTTGAAGGAAGAAGATGGAGGTAGAAAAAGGTATAAAGCTAGACTTGTGGTGAAAGGGTTTGCACAGAAAAAGGGTATAGAATTTGATGAGATATTTTATCCTGTGTTGAAAATGATTTCAATCAGAACTATTTTAAGTCTAGTAGTAGCTGAAGATTTGTATCTTGGGCAGTTAGATGTAAAGACAACCTTTCTCCATGGGGATTTGGAGGAAGAGATATACATGCAACAACCACAAGGATATGAGGTAAAAGGGAAGGAGAAACTAGTGTGTAGGTTGAAGAAGAGATTGTATGGCTTAAAACAGGCTCCAAGGTAGTGATATCTAAAATTTGATAGGATTATGTCTCAACAAGGTTATACTAGATGTCACTCTGATCATTGCGTTTATCTCAAAAGGAAAAATGATGGCAGCTATATTATATTGTTATTGTATGTAGATGACATGCTTGTTGAAGGTTCTAACATGCAGGAAATAAATGTGCTTAAAAGAAAATTGGCGAACTCATTTGCGATGAAGGATTTGGGTGTTGCAAAACAAATCCTTGGTATGAGAATAACTAGAGACAACAAGAATCGCAAATTAACATTGTCTCAAAGTGAGTACATAGAAAAGGTGTTGAAAAGGTTTAATATGCAGAATGCAAAACCAGTTAGTATACCTTTGGATAGGAATTTCAAATTAAGTAAGGAGGAGTGTCCCAAGACTTAGGAAGAAATGGCTCATATGTCTAAAGTTCCATATGTATAAGCAGTTGGAAGCTTAATGTATGCAATGGTCTGCACAAGGCCTGATATTGCACATGCAGTGGGAGTTGTAAGCAGGCACATGAACAATCAAGGAAAAGAACATTGGATGGCGGTGAAGTGGATTCTCAGGTATTTGAGAGGTACCACAAATCAAGCATTATGCTTTGGTGGTTCAAACATTTCTCTACAGGGATATGTTGATGCAGATATGGCGGGTGATAGAGATAACAGGACGAGCACAACATGGTATGTGTTTAATGTAAGTGGAATAGCTGTCAGTTGGGTCTCAAAACTGTAAAGTGTTGTTCCACTCTCAACAACAGAAGCATAGTATGTTGTTGCTATAGAGGCTAGTAAGGAAATGATTTGGTTACAAAGGTTTCTGGATGAATTGGGTAAGAAGCAAGAGTTGGGCAGGTTATACAGTGATAGGTAGAGTGCCATATATCTTTCAAAGAATTCTGCATTTCATTCCAAGACTAAACATATACAACTCAAGTACCATTTCATATAGTCATGTTGGAAGATGGACAGTTGAAGCTTGAAAATATACACACTAGCCAGAATCTTGCAGATATGTTAACAAAAGTTGTAACCAGGGAGAAACTGAGAATCTAGTCAGTTTAAATTGGTCTTCAAGTATGATGAAGAAGATGAGAAACAGCCAGGTCCAAAGTGGAGTCATTGTCCAACAAATGAAGCAACGGTGGAGTTGTTATAATCAGTCTCCGAGTGGGAGATTGTTGGGTGGAGAGCTTGATTATCTTCTATATTCAAAGGTATCGCTGCATTGGACCCCAGTTCATAATGAGGCGGCAATGCCGCCCATAAAATATTCGTTGTAGGGGGGTCCGGGAGGGGGGTTGGGGGGAGGCTACGACCTTTGTGAGCCCCCCTAGTGAGGGGATCGGGGGCAGCACCCCCAAAGCTAAAAATAGATGTAAAATTGCCTTGTAAAATGTTGTAATTTCGTAGTCAATCTGGGCTGTTCATTAGGAGGAGATATGACGGTAGAAGTTATGTTTATTTTTCCCTAGAAGGCAACCCCTCGCTATATATGAGGGAATTGTATTGCGTCTAGGTAGATCTGTATTTTGAGTGAAGAAGAGAGAGGAGATTGAGAGTGAAGAGGGAATCAAAACAGATCTGTTGTAGGTTGTATCTTTTTAGTTTGATGGATAATATAAAAGGAAGGACTAGTTGTTTCTTCGTGGATGTAGCCAAAACTGGGTGAACCACGTATATTTGTGTCTCTCTTGTTTTATGCATTTTCTATGTTTATATTTTTGCAATATTTTATGTGTTCCATTGCTCTGTAATATATAATTTTCTAATAGGCTTGATGACCAACAAGACAAACTCAACCTGTTTTAAGCATTAATCAAGCCTTTAATTCTAGAGAAGAAGAAGAAAATGAGGATTCAATAGACCTTTTTATCTGAGAACCTAATATTTCTGAGTAGCTACGAATAACGCAATATGAAGCTGAAAATCATCTTTTAAATCAATGTTTTTAGGAAAATTGTATTATTCAATCATTGCAGAATTCATTTGAAAGAATTTTTCCTGTCAGCTCAATTACCAATTCTCAAAGAAAAACCATTGAAAGCAATCCTGGAAAGATTCTAAATATTGGTAATAATCTACAATCATCACAAGAACAACAGGTAGTTGCATTGAAAAAAATATTCAAAAGCTTTTGTCTAGGATTATATAGATATGCAGGGAATCCATCCAAAAACATGTATCCATCACTTTTACACAAATGAAACAATCAAACTAGTAAGATAACCATAAAGAAGAACGAACCCAATGATGAAGGAGATAGTGAAAGAGGAATTGCAGAAATTATTACAGGTAGGATTTATCTACCCCATCTCTGATAGTTAGTGGATTTCTCCCTTAGTTGTGGTTACTAAGAAAAATGGAAAATGAAGAATTTGTTTAGACCATAGTGAACTGAAAAGGGCAACACTTAAGGATCATTTCCCACTACCGTTCGTTGATCAAGTACTAGACTCATTGGTAGGGAAAAAGTTCTTTTCCTTTCTTGATGGATTTAGTGGTTATAATCAAATCAAGATAGCATTAGAGGATCAAGATAACACTGCATTTACTTGTCCATGGGGTACATATGGTTACAATGTTTTACCTTTTGGATTATGTAATGCACCTGCTACATCTCAAAGAGCAGTCCTAGCTATCTTTGTTGATCTTATACATGAATGTGTTGAAGTCTACATGAATGATTTTACTGTCTAGGGAGGTACATTTGATGATTGTTTAAACAACCTTGAAAAAGTTCTAAAGAGATGCATAGAGACAAACTTATTCCTCAACAATGAGAAATGTTTTATGATGTTAAGTGAAGGGATAATATTAGGACTCCACATTTCTTCTTCTAGAATAAAGATAGACCCAACAAAGAACAAGTCATTGTAAACTTAATGCTGCCAAAAACACAAAAAGAAGTAAGAAGTTTCTTGGGATATGCAGGCTATTAAAGAAGATTCATTGAAAACTTCAGCAAAATAACTTTACCCTTTTCAAATTGCTTTCAAAAGACATTGAGTTTCAATGGACTACAAATTGTCAAAATGCATTTGAAAAACTGAAAGAAAAATTGTTTATGGCACCCATTCTCAGAGGACCAAATTGGTCATTTCCATTCCACATATCTACTGATGCATCAGATACAACTATAGGAGCATCTCTAAGACAAAAAGAAAATCAGTTTAACTATGCCATTTATTTCATTAGCAAAAATCTAACTCCGACATAATTAAACTATACAGTAACTGAAAAATAAATTCTAGTTGTTGTGGATGCAGTCAATAAATCTAGGCATTATATAACATGTTATCAAGTGTTTATTCATACAGATCATTGAACCATTAAAAAATTAATGAACAAAACAATTACCAATAGAAAAATTGTTAGATGGTTTTTAGTAATGCAAGAATTCAATCTTAGTGTTCTAGATCGACCAGGAAAAGATAATCAAGTGGCAGATTTCCTGTCAAGACTTCATTCTCCTAGTGATCTTATTCTTATTTCAGACAACTTTCCTGATGAACATCTATTTGCTATAACATCTAAAACCCCATGGTTTTCAGATGTAGCTAATTATTTATCATTTGAAATATTACCATCTCATTTCACTAGCAATAAAACAAGAATAATAATAAGAGAGAGTGCTAGATATAGTTGGGTCAATGGTGACCTCTTTTATACTGGTCTTGATCTTTTGATAAGAAAATGTGTAAGAGAAGATGATTCTTGATATTCTAAAAGCATGTCATCAACCATGTGGTGGCCACTTTGCAGATAAATGAACAACATACAAGGTGCTCAAGCTAAGCTACTACTGGCTAGCAATTTTTAAGGACTCAAAGGCCTATGCCAAAAGATGCTATAGCTATCAAAGAATTGGAAGACCTGTAGTATGATATGAGATGCCATTGAAACCACAAGTACTTATAGAACCATTTGAACAATGGGCTCTTGAATTTGTGGGATCTATTAACCAGCCTTCAAATTGAAAGAAGTACATCTTGGTGTGTACAAACTATGTTACAAAATGGGTGGAAGCAAAAACATGGCACGAGCAACATAAGAAACAATGGTTTCATTTCTCTTTGAAGAAATCTTTGTAAGATTTGGAGTTCCAAGACAGATTGTTATAGACTAGGGATCATAGTTCACTTCTAAAGTTGTCCGAAATCTTATGGAAAAATACAAAATCAAGTACAGAAAGTCTACTTCGTATCATCCTCAAGCAAATGGACAAGTGGAATATAATAATAAGGTTATGGAAAACATCATGACAAAGATAATGCAAATGAACAAAAAATATTGGTGAGACAAATTAAAATATGCATTATGGGCATACAGAATTACATGGAGAAATACTACTAGATTCATCCCATATCAACTGGTATATGGTAAAGAAGTTCTGTTACGAATCGAATTTCAAATTCATACATTTAAACTTGCAACAAAAATTGGGATTGGACTTGTCAGAAGCCCAACAACATATAATTATGCAGCTAAATGAACTAGACGAAATCAGACAAGTAGTTGAGCATACATCACTAGTACAACAGTAGAGAATCAAATGGCATGACATATTTATCAAAAACAAAAAATTTCACAAGGGAGACTGGGCACTTCTTTTCGACTCCAAGTACAAAGATTTCAAAGCTAAGTTTACTACTCATTGGCTTGGGCCATATGAGATAGAAGAAATCATTGACAATGGAGCAGTCAAGATCAAGACAATTGATGAAGCCACCAGTTCATTTCTAGTTAATGGTCATAGACTCAAAGTTTATAATAAGCCTATTAATAAAGAAGAATTTTTGAAGAGAGTCTTAGCAGAAAACAATATGGAAGTATTGGAACAACATAGTGATATGCCTTTCTTACCTCCAGAATAAAAAATAAAATAAAAGTTAAAAAATAATAAAGGAGTTTGGTTGTGAAAATATAGGATACTGGCACAATACAAACCCGAATTCATATCAGAAAGCCAACTTGTTTGGCCAATATTAATTTTCTTTTATGTTTTTCAATTTCATTTTACATAATCATCCTCCCAAATTCAAAGACTTGAGGACAAGTCTCAAGATCAACAAGGGGGGAGATTCATAATAAACCAACAAACTATGCAACTGGTTTAATGTGAAACAATTGTATTACAGAAGGGACCTCAGAAATCATAATCAATATTTATCAGTAAAGGACCTGAATAAGATCAATGCCATATGTTATTGCAGAAGGGATCTGATTATTCATCTTAAAATAAACATCAAAGGGACCTGAGAAGCAGCTACAAGCATCTACAATCCATCGAAATCATTCAACAGAATTTATTTTGAGGTCAAAGTATCATCATCATTAGCAAAAGGTCAAGTGTTGACAAAAGAGCTAAGGTCATAATCAAAGAGAAGAAAAGCATTGACAATGAGCTATCAAGTGAAAGGAAAGTACTATAAATTTAAAGTATTCTTAATGCCTTCGATTTTGAAATTTTTTCTAAGATTGATAAACTAGTTTAAACTTGAATATGCAGTACCCCTATCCATGTATATATCATCCTACATTATCCCACATTACCCTATATCCTACATCACCCTACATTCATTTTTTTTTTTTTTTTGAGTAAGATCAATTCTATTAAAAAAGAGGAAAAATATTTACATAATGACTGAAGTCAGTACACTGCTTTGATAAGAGACATCATTTCCAAGAGAAAACACGTAAGGAAGCCAAGTGCAGAACCCACATCATAGAGACCCATACAGCAAAAACAGAGGAAGTCCACAGCCTAGTTACCATAGTAAACTTGCCCGAGGTAAGCCAAAACGTAACCAAAAAAAAAGTAGACTAGCATCGGCAAGAGCAGGCTAATCAACAGGTGGTTCTTCCACAATTCAGCACCAACCGAATTCTGGCTCATCTACAGCAGGAGCGACGATCTGATCAGAAGGTCTGGGATCTACTGGCAACATCTCCGTATCTTGAGTGCTACAACCTGGGTCGACCTGAACATGCTGAGGCGCCATTCCAATTCCAAGTTGAATTGCAAGAGGAGGACCAACAACTGCCCCTGAGCCTCCCGTATGAGAATCTGAGCCCTCCATCTGAGTTGTCTTATAGAAGACCATGGATATGTGGGAGGTTATCTAAGGCTGGTGCAGAGAGATGTTGAAAGAGAAAATGGAAGAGCCTGTCGAGGAGGGAGGCCCACGGGATTGACTAGAGGTATGACGCTGCCCGCTCCCGCTATGAGTGCCAGGATAACGACTAGTGAACAGTTCA
>APFE030735740.1:58265-98409 GCA_000404065.3 Pinus taeda | reverse complement strand
CCGTAGAGGGGGGCTACCCTCCCCCCTCAAACCCCCTGTGACCCCCCCGCTGCGCAATCGGCGCGGCGAAGGGGGGGCTCCGCCCCTCCTCTAACCCCCCGGTTCACTACGTAGGTTAGTCGTGGAAAGAATATAACACAACCCAACATCAATAACCCCAGTCCTTCCAGAAAAAGAGAGGGGAATTTTTGTAACCTAAGAGAAGGGGGAGGTGAAACAAGTGAGCCACAACTACAATCTTATGAATTTCTAACAACACCTGTTACAAAGGGGGAATCTGAAATTCATGATCTAAGTAGTGTTGTAAGACCTACTCAGAATCCTGAAATTAGTCAGCACATTGTTCCTCAGATAATATCCCCTGACCACGAAATACCTGAGGATTACTGGAAATTTTTTGATCAAATGACAAATTCATCACCAGGAACCCGGACTTTGACCATAGAATACCATATTGTCGATCTGCAAGATAATGCATCAGTGAAAGCTATCCCATTACATAATATTCCAAATTTTCATGGAATGTCTTCTAAGGATCCTGACACATTTTTGTTTGAATTTGATGTCTTATGTTGAGGTTATGACTATACCACTAATCCTCATAAACTGAAATTGTTTCCTTCCACTTTAAAGGGAGAAACTTTACGTTGGTTTATGGGATTAGGGGGAGGTACCATAACTTTGTGGGATCTGATTAAAAATGCTTTCCTCACCAGATACCAAGATTATTTTCGATATAGGGTTTTGAAAGAAGAAATATATAAAATTATGTCTAAAGAAGATGAGACTTTAGAAGAATATGTCGAAATATTCCAGTACAACTTGTAAAGATCACCTTATACCACTCTACCTAGAGAAGTCTTAAAACTACTTTAATTAGAGGAATGAAAGATGAATGGATAGAGACACTTAATTTAATGGGAAAAGGTGATATTTTAAAGGAACAATATGATGACATTGTAAATATGTGTATCGGGTGCTCGTGAGGAAGTACACGAACCAAATCCAGAGTTCGGGACCCCCTTTATAGAACTAACAAAACTACAGGAGCAGGGGTGACTCAAACAGAGACTGGTAATCTCCTGGAAGACTTTAAAAATAATATTTTGAGCACATTACCTACACAGTTATATGTCTTGCAGGTAAAATAGAAACAAGCAGAGGTGGAACAAGCTTTAGCCATTTTTTTCCCTCACTGCCGAAAGAAGCATAGTCACAAAGAGTGTCTGTTGGATGTAGTCAAAATATGTGCCATATGTGCCAAATGTCACTCCACATAATGTTGTCCCTCACTCCCAAGATTGAAATCTATGTTCGAAGAGGTGGAGGAAGACTTTAAGCCAACATACCTTATGGTGCAACAATGACAGTGGAAAACACACCCTCCAAGTATGATCCAAGATCTTGCTTTATTTCATTCTCGACAGTATACCCAACAACATACTCCTGGATAAAAGTGGAAATAACATTTTAATACATCTTTGAAATACCAATCAAACTCTGCACCGCCATAGGCACATCAGTGGTTCACTAGGCCTTCATGGCCTAATCAACAATATCTTACACCCCCATGGAAAAATCCTTCAAATAACCCATATCCATCCATTGGGTCATTACCTCAGTTGCAAGAACCATTGAAAATTTCTCTCCAATTACCCCCAAATGTTCCACCTCCATTGAGCCCTCAGCTACCTACCCAGCCAAATCCTAGTCCTAATAATAGACATGTCTAGTATGTGGAACTTATTGAAAATCCACAATATGACTCCAATTCCTTCGAATGTAATGAGCTGCGGTTAAGATTTGGATGGACGATATTCTTAAAAGATGATGTAGGGAAAGAGGAACAGGTAGAGAATGAAAACGTCACTGAAGAGCAGCCTTTAACATAACACTCCTCATCACCAGCAGTTATCACTAAAACAAAAATTCCTAATAAATTAGTGAAATAGCAAGAGTTTGCTACAACTATGGATGGTGCTTCACCATACCCCGAGAGACTTATTGTCATTAAACCACCAATTTATTCTGATTTTGATCTCTTAGGGTAACTGATAAATTTATGTATTAAAATTCCTCTTCTCCATGCCGAGATGTTCCAATTCATGCCAAAAATATTAAGGAACTATTTGTTAAGAAGCATGGTAGAAAACCAAAATACCCTCCTACAATCCATGTGTTAGGAACACTTTCTGACTTTATCCTAGGAAGGCAAGTACCTGTTAAATATGACGACCCTGGAAACCCTGTAGTTACCATTCAAATAAAGGGGCGTAACTTTCTAAACACCCTTGTGGACTTAGGAGCTGCAATAAATATCTTAAATATATAAACTTGTGGGATCCTTGGGATTACAGCATTTAAACCAACCAACATTATGTTGGAATTGGCCAATAGATTGATAGTCGTACCAGAAGGTACTCTGGAAGAAATTATCGTCTCTATATATTCCTAGGAATACCCAGTAGACTTCCTGGTTATTAACCCCATAAATTGGTTGAATGACACCCTCTTATATTAGGAAGGACATGGCTAGAAACAGTTGATGTGTATAACAGGTGCTGAATAGGAAATATGAAAATTACAAAAGGTTCTGTTGTTAAAAAACTTATCCTATATCCACCCACCAAACCTAGCATATCCATTAATAATTACCAACTGTCTCCTCCAAAATATCAGGAATAAAATATGCATCCTCTTCTTACTTTAGATGAAGCTCTTGTTTTTAAAAGGAAGACCGAGGATGATCTGATTAGTGGTTTTATTAACTAGCCATCTACTATTGGGAATCTGGAATTCCAAATGTTAAAAGAATTGTTCGATAATGAGGCCCAGGGAGACCCAATAAATGTTCAAAATGATGATCATATACTCACAACTTCGGTTCACAATAGTACTCCCATTGAAATTGAACCAGAAAAAACTTTGAACATCAATGCTAATATCGATGAATGACAACGTGAAAAAATGATTCAGATTCTCCAAAAATATAAACAAGCCTTTGCTTGGGAGTATTCCGAAATGAAATGCATTGACCCTCAACTATGTACACATCATATTTACATTGATAAATATTCTCATGTCATTCACAAACCACAAAGAAGATTAAATCCACACCTTAGGGACATAATAAAACAGGAACTGTAAAAGCTTCTTGATGTTAATTTTATGTATCCTTTTTCTGATAGCCAGTGGGTTTCACCTCTAGCTGTGGTCCCTAATAAAAATGGAAAATGGAGAATTTATGTGGATTATAGGAAATTGAATAAAGCTACAAAAAAATATAACTTCCCTCTTCCTTTTGTAGATCAGGTCCTCGATACTCTTGCTGGGTGTTAGCGCTCAAATCTACCTTATGCTGAAATAAGGTAAAACTCAAGGCTACATCAAACCACGCTCAGCCTCGTAGCTAGCCCTACGAGGAAAGGAGAGGGCTCTCTCCTGGTCAATCTCGGAAAAGATAATCGATGAGGCTCAAGATGACTAAAACAAAAGCTAATTTTAGGCTAGATATGCAGTACAAAGGTTTGATTTGAGTTTTTAGGAGTTTTTGTGTTGAAACAAGGAAAGGCAAATTCGGGCTTGGGGATGAGGCACAGTTTTTGCAGAGGTCTATTTGGGGCAAGGTAGGCGATCGTCTTGATGCTTTCAAAGGGAATGAATGGGTAGATGAGACTGGTGAGGAGCTAAGGAGAGCAAGAAGCTTTCAAGGATTCTCCTTAAACAGATGAAAACATGGAAAATGAAACAAACTTAAAGGCATAGCATAACCATCGATGGATTCTACCTTAACAATTCATTTGTTCAATTGCAGAAGATGAAAGAGGGAAAATGATACACATAACAACTTAAAATTACTGAAATAAGCACACCATCAAAACATAAAGCCACATGGATCCCAAACAGTGCTGCAAAACCCTGGTCTTTCCTTAGCCAAAAATGCAGAGAAAATATGTACGATAGTATGCCAAAGCAATCCCAAGTGTCCAACCCTGAAAATGACTTAGAAAATACATAATATAGGCAAGCCAACCCATTCCCTTGCCTCTAGGGGTCGAGCTCATCATCCTAGGAGCTGTTTCAACCAATTCTAAACAAAGCACTACAATCTAGGCAATCAAAACAACTTGCTTCTATAAGGTAGGAAACTGATTCATTCATTCAATTTTCACTTTTTGGTGAATGAATCTTCTAGAAAAAGTAACTAAGTACCAAAATTACATCATGTTCACTTAATTACATCAAAATAAGTCAAAAATTACATCAAGAAGCAAAACTAGTCAAACTAGCCGAATTTCTGAGCTAGAAGGTGAAAAATTGGGCCAAAAACCTCTGTGCGTCGTGTTGATTTCTGTGTGCATTGCGCTACTTTGCTGCTGATTTTGAGGCACCTGCTGAAGTCCAAATTGAGCTCAAGTTGTCTTGTTGGAAATCCTTACCTGTCTAATTTCTAACCCAAGTGGAATGTTCCAATTTGGTGTCCATTTGCCCCTCCAAAAGTGCATTCTCCCAAGACTGCTTCCTGTGTGTCAAAATAGGGGCAGTGAGGTCATTTTTTTATGTTTTTTAACCTTTTGGGGACCCAAAACTTGCCCAAATTTCTTGTCCAAGTACAAAAATTCATGATTTCCCATGAAAAATCCAAAACTGCAAACCATTTGTAATTTGGAGCTCCCAATCCTATGCGTCGCGCAAGGTGCGTGACACATATAGGGAAAAACCCTGTTTTTAGTGCAAAAATTTCCAAAATGTCAAAAATTTCTCCAAATTTCTTGAAATTTGGACTTTAGGTCCCCCATCAAGTGCCATTCTCAACCAAAGAAGCTTCGGTCAAGACTTTGATCCGATCATGTGTTTTGTGCCTCCTCAGTACCCTCCTGGAAAATGCAGTTTCAGTTGTAGAGTCGTTTTCTTGGTCATATGATGTATCGGTGCCCGCCTCCATGGTGTTGAAAGTCTATGCCAAGTGTATGTTTGATTTTTGAAAATGAGGAATGAAGGCTTGATGTCTTTGTCTTCAAGTGCCAAATATGCCAAAGGGAAATGAGGAGCTGTGAGGAATATGGAATAGTAGGTATTACGGAGTGAGGGTAAGGATATGGTTCAATCAATTGAAGTCTGGAATGTGAGGAGAGTCACTTGATTGTGTTTTAGGAGTGTGAGGTTTGGGGATTTATGTATAGGAATAGGGTTTAGGGTGTGGGACTGTTGTATAGGGTTGGGAGATTTTTATAAGGGCTAGTGTTTTGGAGTTTTGGGATTTGAATGCAATGTAGGATTAATGAGTTTGATGGGGGGGTAGGAAATGGGGAAACAAAAGGGAAATGGGGAATAGGAGAGTCCTTGGTGACCAAGCAATAATTCAAGGCCCCACAGCAAATTTCCTTTGAATGTATTTTAAAGGGAGGGTTTAGATTCTTGTTTCAATGGCTATCTCCCATAAACCACCGTCTCTTATCATAAAATTTGCTACAATAGCAAGATAGAAAGCCTACCTGGAAAATCTAGGAAAAGTATTAGCAATTTGGTGAAGTTTCCAACAATTTTCAGGCTTGAGTCTATATGCGCCGCGCACTCTATATACGCCATGCCAATGTAAATTTACACTGGAAATTTTCTCCATGTGCGCCGTCTTCTTTATATGCACCACGCCTTTTTCCAGGTGACTTTTGGAGGCATTCCCGGTGTCAAAATTGGGTGTAGGATAGCTCGTTGTAAATATCTTGGAGTATACTTTCCAACCCAAGTGGAATTGTTCAATTTGGAGTTCATTTACCCTGTCAGAAATCAAATCTCCCAACACTACTTCCAGCAGGTGCATCAATTCTCCTGAGGCAATGGTATTCTTGACATTTCTCCAAAAACATTATACCTGTGTAACAAGTGAAGGAGGTTTTTCTTACTTGGCATGTTGTGAACAAAAACCTCTCTCATTTTTCCAAAATTCATCTTTTATTGCTCTGAAACATCATTTGAGTGAAACCTATCCCGATGTGTGAAACAAGGGATTTTGTCGAAATGAAGCGAAATGAAGGAGATAAGGGGCTTCTAAATTCTTGGGGAAATTTTTGGAAGTAGGGAGGGATGTTAGGAAGCAGGGGAAAGTGGAATCTCAGAGATCGAGTGAGGGGAAGGGGTCCAAAAGGGAAAAACACAGGCCTAGCCTAGAAAATTGCGAAGTTGTGGCAAGAAACTAGGGTTTGCGGAAAAATGAGGAATTTGGGGAATCTCAGTGCTGGGAAGTGTTTGATAAGGTACATTAAGGATAGGGGAAGGTGTATGAACATCTGGATACAATTTTTGCTAATGATTTGACCGTCCAAGAGAAATTGCCTTCAAAACCCTAGGAGAGGGAAATGAGCTTACCTAGGCGACATTGAAGCATGAACAAGGTGTGAAATGACCCAATGGAACCTAAAATGATGATGAAAACCCTATGAATGATGATAGACTCAGCTGAATAGAGACATAGACTGACATTTGGGCAATTTTGAAAGGAGTGAAAGCAAACCCTAGACCTAATGCCTAGTGACCAAATTTTGCTTGAAGACTCACTGAAATGACAAAATTTGACTTTGACACTTTAAAACCACTTTGTAAGAGCATATTTGATCACTGGAGGAAGGCTGGAAATACTGACGCTAACACTGGGAAGATTTTTTTTTCTTTTCTTGACAGTTTCAGTGGATACAATCAAATCCAAATTTCTCTTGAAGATTAGGGCAAAACCATATTTACATGTCCATGGGGAATCTTTGCATACAGGGTTTTACCATTTGCACTGTGTAATGCACCATCCACCTTCCAGAGAGAAATCCTGAGCATTTTTTCTGATTTAATCAATGAAGGACTTGAACTCTGCATGGATGATTTTACCCCCAACAACAATGAATTTGAACAAGCCATACAGAATTTGGAGAAAGCTCTTGAACGATGTGTTGCCACCATATTATCCCTTAGCAACGAAAAATTCCATATGATGATGACATAAGGCATAGTTCTGGGGCACTATATCTCTGTTGCATGTATTCAAATCAATCCAGTAAAAATTAAGGTAATTCTTATGCTACCTACTCCTTGTACACACACAGAAGTACACAGTTTCCTTGGTTATGTTGGTTATTATTGTCACTTTATAGCACTTTTTTCAAAAATAGCAGCACCTTTGTATGTGTTAACGAGAAATGTGGAATTCAAATGGATTGACAAATGTGATGTTTCTTTTACAAGTCTTAAGAAGTTGGTCCCAACAACTTCTGTGTTATGAGGGAAAAATTGGAGCTTGCCATTCCATATTTCAGCAAATGCATATGATACAGAAATAGGAGCCGTACTTGGGTAAGAAGAAGATAAAAAGCCATATGCTATCTATTATATTAGCAATAATATTACAACCATAAATTTTAACTACACAGTGACGGAAAAAGAATTTTTAGTTGTTGTTTCCTCTACTAATAAATTTCATCAATATATAATAGGATATGTTGTTTTTTTATACACTGATCATTCATTCATTATATATTTAGCTAATAAACTTATTACTAATGGTTGAATAACACACTGGATATTTTTATTACAGGAATTTGACATTACCATAAAATATCGGCCAAGGAAGGAGAACCTGGTCACAGAATTTTTATCCAGAATCTTCACCTGTGGAAGATCAATTTCCAAATGAACATTTGTTTGTTGTAATGGTCAAAACACCATGGTATGCATATGTGGAAAACTACCTTGCAACACGAAAATTGTTAGCACATTTAACATCTCGGGAAAGGAAGCTTATCGTTCAACGTAGTGTGCGATTTTCCTGGATTAACGGATATCTCTTCCACATGGTATCAGATCTTCAAATCCACATATGCATTGTGGAAGATGAGATTTATGATATCCTTAAGGCTTTCCATGAAAAACCACGTGGAGTGAATTTTGCTGATCAGAGAACTGGACATAAAGTATTGTAGATGGGCTACTCCTAGCCCAAGATATCTAAGGATGAAAAAAATATGTTCAGAGATGTGATAGCTGTCAAAATATGGGTTGTCCCATTCAAGCAAATGAAATGCCCCTACAAACTCAAGTTTTACTTGAACCCTTTGAGAGATGTGCATTAGATTTTGTGGGCCTCTTTAATCTGCCTTCGAACCAAAAGACATATATTTTGGTCTACACAGATTATGTGACTAAATGGGTGGAAGCGGTAGCTCTCTAAAAACAAATAGAAGAAGAATTTATTAACTTCCTATTTGAACTATTCGTGCGATATGGATTTCCCAGGGAGATCATCCCAGATGGAGTTTCACAATTCACTACCCACAAGATTTCTGCTACAAAGTAAAAGTATCACATCAAACACAAGGTTACTTCCCCCTACCACCCGAAAGAAAATGGACAGGTGGAAAGCACTAATAAAGTTTTGGAGGTGATTCTAACCAAAATTGTATCCACCAACCGTCAGAACTAAGCTAGCAAGCTTCCTAAGGCCCTATGGGCCTACCAAACAACTTGGTGCAACACTACTAGTTACTCATCACACCAACTTGTTTTTGGGAAGGAATCCATTTTTCTGATAGAATTTGAAATTAAAACTCTCAAAACTGCAAGGGAAGTCAGACTGGATTTAACAGAAGCACAGAAACACCGCCTGCAACAGCTTAATGAATTAGATGAAATACACCTAGCAGCCTTACAACACACAGTTTTTGTTCAACAACAAAGGGCTAAATGGCATGATCACCTCATCAAGAAGAAATATTTCCAAAATGATGATTAGGCACTATTGTACGATTCCAAATTCCACGATATCCCGAGGAAGCTTAAAACTAGATGGCTGGGACCATATGAGGTTACCGAAGTTCATGAGAATGGTACAGTGAGCCTTACTACCATTGATGGATCTGACATATCTCTCCTTACCAATGGACACCAATTAGGCTATATCACTGGCCACTTACGTGGGAGTCTTTTCTTCATGAGGTAAACAATGATTTGAATTTGTAGGTTTTAGCTATTCAGGGAAGTAACCCGCCAGCTTCAACCTGTTAAAGCATCCTTCTTTTTAATTTTTAATTTTTTGTATATAATTGATATTTTTATCAAGGAAATTGTTTTTTTTGGAAATAATAAAACAGGAGGGAATTATTTTCCTTTAGCTCGCAGTTGTTGCTCCCTTAAGTTGCAGTTGTTGTTCCCTTAGGTTGTAATTGATGTTCCTGTAGGTCACAGTTGTTGTTCTCTTAGGTTGCAGTTTTGTTTCCTTAGGTCGCAGTTGTTGTTCCTTTAGGTTTCAGTTGTTGTTCCCTTAGGTTGCAGTTTATGTTCCCTTAGGTCGCGGTTGTTGTTCTCTTGGTCACAGTTGTTGTTCCCATCGTTGTTCCCTTGTCACAGCTAATCTTCCTTTAGTCACAATTGGTGTTCCCTTAGTCACATTTGTTGTTCTGGTAGTCACATTTTTTGTTCCCTTGGTCGCAGTTGTTGTTCCCTTGGTCAGAGTCGTTGTTCCCTTGTCACAGTTGTTGTTCCCTTAGTCACAACTATTGTTCTATTAGTCGCAATTTTTGTTCCCTTAGACATAGTCGTTGTTCCCTCAATCTCAATTGTTATTCCCTTGGTCGTAGTTTTTGTTCCTCAGTCACAATTACTATTCTTTTGCTAAAAAAAATTTTCCTTGGCCATGATTTCTATTCCCTTTATCTTTAACCACTTTTCCAACATTAAGCTTTTTTTTTTAGAATTCTTTATTTGACTTTGAATCATCCTTGGAACTATGGTAAAATTAATAAATTTCTTGAATGATTTCCATTAGAAAATCTATTATAAGAAAATTTTCAAGCAGATTTCAAAAAAACTCCCAAACCTCTCAAACAATCATGATATTGTAATATTATAAAGATATTTATCCTACACTTCTTCAAAATACCATTGGAAGAGTTTTTCTTTCTGTTCAAAAGTTTCCCATAATTCTTTGATCTCCTTAAAAATAAATTTTAGGGAGAAAAATGGAAAATTGAAAAGGTAATAATTGTGATACATTTTACACCATCCCTAACTCTTAAGGAGTTGATAGGCCACCCCATTCACAGGTATTTTATCATAACAAGACAATAAAGGAAGAAGATGGTCAAAGAATAGGAGGTCTCATCATGAGCTGACCTACCATGATCATAGAATCTAATGTAGTGAAATTATCGCTCTGGTCACCAAGCCAAGGTAATGGCCTTTGATCATTATATCACAGGACAAGAGATCTCATCATGAGTTGGATTTTTCATCTCATTATTGCTAGTGAATGGCATTGTTATCAGTTTTTTACCACACCATAGCAATGGTATTTTGTCAATAATTAAAGAAACACTAAAAAGTCGTGAATCTTTTTAAAAGTGAAATTGCATGGTGGTGAATCAATGGGTTAAAAGGCAACCCTATTGATCTTATAGATGTTGGTTGGTAGTAGAGGACATGCTTGTGGTATTAAAGTACATTCCAAATTGCCATTAAGAAAAATAGCCATTTTGCTTTCCCTTAACCATAACAAAGGAAAATCATTGAATTACTATAGGGGCTTATTTCTTTCCCTTGGAAGGTGGTAATGATGAATTTGTATCAATAATTACTTCTTATTTTACATGTCAGGAATATAACTCTTGGGGAATTATTAAATCTACTTCAAATTTATTTTATCTTTTTCCTCTAAAGGAAATCTTTCAATGAGAATATTTAAATTTCATATACCTTTTTCCTTTAAAGGTGGTTTTTTAATAAATCCATTTACCCATGGTCAAAGCCTAAAAGTCTCTTCTACACACTTTTTCGTGAATTTTTTATATACCTTGGGTATCAAAAATATCTTGTTTTGTTAGTGTAATCCACGATCAATCCCTCCAATAAATGAGTCGCACGCCTCACCATTATTTCCTTTCTCTTGGTGGTTAATCCATCATACTAAATAAATGTGTTCCTATCTCCATAAGTCATGTTGATTATTTGTTGAACGTGTATAATAAACGGTCAAGGATGACCTTTAATTGCACCGGGAGGGGTGAAAATATTAAAAATATAACACATATTTGTAAACTTTGCAATAATAATTGCATATTATGGTCTTTTGAAGTTTTCACTACTCCATAGTATTTTTGACCCAGGATTTGCTAAGATTGTTGTTTCTAGTTTGTTTCCAATATTTCTCCTTGCTGAGATAGAAAAATGGTTGTTCACTCAATTCCAAATGAACATGTACAATTGCGATTTTCATAATAGGCACGAAGAATTTTGGATCAAGTGGGATGGACAGAATATTTCCTCCAATTACAAGCTTTTGACGGTGAAGTGGCCTTAAAATTCATAAGTAAATTTAATGATGGAATGATGACAATCAAAGGTAGGAAAATTTAGGTGAATGCATAAGTACTAGCTGAATTAACAGACCTACCTTCGGAATGTCAAAAATGGTTCGAAATTCACACTCCATTACAGAGTGCAACATATTTGTTTCTAAATCACTGGGAATAATTGGTAAGGAAAGGGAAGGGGTACAACCCTACTTCATTGTCGAAACCATGCAAGGAACTAGTAGGAGTGGTCCAAAGATATATCAAATGCGACAGACACATGATGTGTGAAGAGGACAAAACCTAAGTTTTCTGATGGCACTAATACAAAAGGTAACTTAGAACTTACCCTATTTTCTCATTTCACTTCTGCATGAAACCACTATGAGAGTTAGAAGTTCCAAGGATCATTCTTCATTAATAAGCCACCATGGACTGATAAAATTAATAATCGTCAAAAACCTGAACCAATCACAGTTAAATTAGGAGGAATTTTTGGTAATTCTAGAGACTTTACCTAGAGAGGAAGACCCTAGGGAAGAACCCAAACAGATTCTAGTTGATAATAAGGAACTGGAAGAAGATGAAGAAATTTAGAATGTCACTGTGGAAGGGAATCCAAACACCCCTGCTTCTCAATAATTCACGAGGATAGAAAAGAGAATGGCCTCTATCTTGGTCTCTTTACCCAGAAAAAGGAGAAGGTCAGCCATGCTGGCTAAATCCCATGACTCCATAAACCTTACAGAATAGTCGTTGGAAGAAACTGAACCTCAAACTCATTATGAATACCCTCCTCAAGAACATGAAGTGGAAGAAGCCCAAGTATTAGAGGGGTTGCAAAATTTTTTGAATTCAATGGACCTTGAAGCTACTACAGGTTGTTCAAAATATTCTCCTGAAAAAATGACATCACATGTATCTCCAGCCTTTCCTCCTGATTATGTCACTACTATTGTTTTAGAGCCTTCAGGAGAGTTTGAAAATATTAAAGAACACTTTGTTGACTCCGTCTCAACTATTTGGGAACCATCCCCTTTTTAAGAGATATAGTCTCGGGAACCATCCCCTTATGAAAAGGTACAGTCTCCTCAAGAAAAAATGGATTTAAAAGCAAATGATGATTCTCCCAAGGAACCCCGAGATGGTGGAAGCCTTGTTGAACCCATGACTAAGGATATAATTGAGCCAGCTGAGGAACTAGTGACTAAAAAACCAGCAACCATTGTTGTTGTTCCCTCTCTTCCAGTTACCTTAGCTAGAAATTTTACACGGAGGATTAATAATGGACTAAGAAACAAATGAGAAGACAAGGTTAGTAAAGAAATGGAGTGGTTGAGGAAATAAAATAAGAAATTATAGATAAGGGTTTGAAAGCGCAAAATATGGCTGCGAAATAATAAAATTTAGAGGTAGTCTGAGAGAAGGAAAGAAGGGAAGAAGGAAGTTCTAGAAATTGGGACCCAAACTAAGAGTGGACATCTTGATGTTTCTTCTACTGTAGGGACTAACACTAAGCCAAAAATGACTACTATTGAAGTGGGAACTCAGACAGAGATGCAAACTTCTACTACATGAGGAATATAGATTGAACCTATCCCTTTATATACTCCTCTAATTGTGGAAGCCATAATACAAGTCTTGAATAGGAAAATAGAAGAAAACAAGAAACCATAACCCGATATCAGAGGAAGGTAGTTCCCCAGAAAGAATATTACGATTTATTACAAAAATTTAAGGCATTAATAGTCACAAAATATTAAATGTATTCCAAATTGTGAGCTCCATATGGGAAGATTAAAACTCTAGAAAATCAACTTGAAAGAGCTATAGAACAAATAAAATAGGTTTGTTCTTTATACTCAAATGCCTTTGCATGCAGGTCCCTAGCTAGGAACTACGCTTTATTGTTGTTGGAGAGATACTTATTGCTCAAGGTCAAATCTATTCAGTCTGGGAAACCTTATGAATTTAGTAATGTTTTAGAGTTTACTAACTCCTTTCATAAGCAGGATGATAACACACGATATTTCCTTTGTGAAATATATATGCATAATTTATTTCTGGAAGATCAAAAAGATGAGAAACTTATCCCTTTCATAGGGGATGTTCCAAAGATAAGAACTTGACCTCGACCTTTGGGTTAGAGAGGAACCATGAAGTACCTTAAGCATGCTCATCCGGCAAAAGAGATTCATGGAGCATACTAGAGTTGTCAAAGCTTTAGCACCCATTCATAATGATGTATTGAAGTTAGGGTTAGAATATATATTGGATAACAACTCTAAGGCTTTGCAGGGATCCAAATAGAGGTGGAAAGCCTCAATCATGGAAATCAAAAATAGGGAGCCCTTCAATCATCGAAATTTTGATGTTGCAATGGATATTACAAAGGATTACACCCACGTGCTATTAGAGGAGGGACCTAATTGGATAGGATGTAGATACAGGTACCCAATAATTTTGTGCCCTCAAAATTATTATAAGGCTGAGTATGAATTGACTAAAGTAGGTAAGTATGTTGCTCTCTAAGAAATCCAAAGCAAAAATGGTTTCTGACATTATGGAGAGGTGTTGGCTTGTTGGTTCCTAACCTAGTTTCAAAGTTAATTAGCCAAACAAATCCCTATACTACTAGCCCTTTCAGCAACAGTCCACGGAACGTGGATTGAGGTCTCACCTGAAGCAGTATGAGGGGATGATGGAACCAGGTTTCTACACCCTTGAGATGTCTGAGGGGTTTATTTAGTCCAACTATTAATACCTTCATGCAAGTTACTTTGAACACTTCCCTGAACTACAAGGCCTTCATGCCCTGATATATTCGCCTTCTCGCAGCCCTAACTAGGGGTTGTGGGGCTTTCACGTTGCTGGAGCAGTGATTTGCACTATTTCCCTAAGTCACATCAGGGATCTTACTTATCTTCTTAACAATTAGTTATCTTTTCATATATAGATATCTTATATTATATTTACTTATTCAGCACATTCATATGAGTTCATGCATAAAATAACCAGTAAACTTGCAATTTATACCCAATATACTTCAATGCATAAAACAGGAAAAGATACACAGATGTATGGTAAAAATTCTCTTTATTAATGCTTCCAACAGTTGTAGACTTGACCTTCCCTGCGCACTCAGCTGCAAGGGTCCATGCACTCAGCTGTGAACTACTTGGCCTCTTCACACTAAGCTTCAAAGCCTTCTCCTTCTCTGCGACCTAAAGACACAATTTTACCCTTCAGATACTCTGATATGCTTATATTCCATGATCATCAATCCATCAGATTATGTTTTACACTTAGAGCCTCGCTCTATTTATACAATATCATGGTCTGCGGACCATGGGTAGATCTCTCAAACTGACATTACATTACAAAAGTGAGGGCGGACAACCCTCTGACTTATTAACCATCTTCGCGCTCCATGCCCATAAATCGTGGAGTCTTTACAATAGACTTATTCAAAACTTGGTCTTTAAGCCTCAAAACTTTCCTTGGGTGTATCCCACACCCAGTAGGCCCCCAACACAAACATCGTGACTCGCCCTCATGTCACTCTGTCAGTGTGGAGATCTTCACGCGGAGACCTCCAAACTCTACTCGGACTGCTGCAAGGTCGGTAGCGCACTGAGTGGTTTCCTGCTAAATCTCCTGTACTCGTTGTTCTGAGACCGCGGTGTTATAAATACACCCCTGTATCTGTTCCTACATCCCCTGCATCTGCTTATAGTCCCACGCCTTCTTTCAGCTACCTGGAGCACGGAAACAGTGGTTCTGTCGGCTACTCAGATACTCGAGCCACCCGTGTATGGCTTCAATCGACTCCCATTCACTTTGCCTGGTAAAGGATCTCCATTTAGCTTTACCAGCTACATCGTGCCTCTAACTGAGACCTCCTTAACAACATATGGTCCCATCCAATGCATTCTGAATTTTCCCGAGAATTTATCAAACTTACTGTCATATAGTAACACCAAATTGTTTACCTTGAAGGTGCGCAACTTAATATGTCGATCTTGCCAGGAATTTTCGCATTGCTTTTGTACCTGCTGATGGAATCCAGCCAAAAATCGTTCCTCTTCGAGTTCCTCCAAATACGCGAGCCTCTCTTCCAGGGCTCTGCGGTCCATCATACCTATGAGCATTTCTATGCGCAGACTAGGCATAATACACTCCATTGGCATTACAGCTTCCATTCCATAGACCAACCGGAAAGGTGTATGTCCCGTCAGTTTCTTACAGGTTGTCCTATAAGCCCATAATACTGCAGGTATGTGCAAGTCCCAATCACTTCGCTGCGCATTGCATACTTTATTCAACACAGCCTCCAGTATTTTGTTAAATGCTTCTACTATCCCATTGGCTTGTGGGTGATATGGTGTGCCTTTCTGATGATACACCTGAAACTCTTCTATTAGCACGTTGATTGTTTCGTTTAGGAAATGTGTGCCACAATCGCTTATCAAGATCTTCAGACATCCAAATCGTGTTAATACGTGTTTAAATAGAAACTTCGCGGCCATGGCAGCCATGCAATCTTTTACCAGTTGCGCTTCTACCCATTAAGTCAGGTACTCTATTGCAGCGATGATCTCACGCCCATCTTTCCCTAAGGTTTGATGGGTCCAATAAAGTCAATCACCTACTTTTCAAAGGGATGAAACATCATTTGCAGATTCAAAGGCATCTCGTCCCTCCATGATGGTTTACCTATTCTTTGACATACATCACAAACCTTGCAATGTGCTTTTGAATCCTGATGAAGAGTTGACCACCACAACCTTGCGCGAAGAATATTTTGCGCGGTCGCTAATCCTGCATAATGCCCTCCCACAATGCCCCCTTGCATGTTTGTGAGGATATGACTTCATTCAAATTCAGGTACATGCCTTCGCAGTATCTCATCATTCCCCATCTTATATAGGTGCCCCACGATGACAGAAAAATCTACTGCACGCACCACCAGTTCCTTCTTCTACTAGATGGAGTATTCCTTTGGTGCAATTCCAGTCGTGAGAAAGTGGATTATGTCTTCAAAGTGTCCATCCGCTATGCGCATAGCAAAGAATTGTGCATCAGGTAGTCCTTCCTCCAAACTACTAGGTTCCTCTCCTATATCAATGCGCAACAGGTGATCTGGTCTTGCGTTTAGGCACCTAGGCTTCACAACGACCTCAAAATAATATTCTTGGAACAATAAAATCCACCTGCATATGTGCCCCCTCAACAAAGTCTTATTGACCAAGTATTTCAGAGTGGAATGATATGTATACATCTTGAAATGTCCTCCTAGTAAATAGTGTCGATATTTTTGGAGTGTGTCTACCATAGCCAACCCCTCGCATTCAATTGTGGAATAGTTCTTTTCTGCTTTAGACAACATGTGACTCGTGAACGTGATAAGGTGATCCAAGCCCTCTCCCCCCTCCTGCGTTAGTACCGCTCCCAGTGCTATACACGACGTGTCAACATGGACATGAAACTCCTCGTCCCATTTCACGAAGGCTAGAATTGGCGCAGAGGCCATTTTTTCTTTTAGTACATCTAGGATTTTCTTGCAGTCATCATTCCAGCAGAATGTGACATCTTTTTTCAACAACTTCTCCATCGGTGCGGTGATCTAGGCATAGCTTTTGATGAACTTTCTATATTACCCCATATGTACCAGGGTAGCACGCAGTTGTTTGACACTTCGCAACACTTCCAAATTCAGAATCACCACAATTTTCGTGGTTTCTACCATCAGTCCATGTTTACAAACCACATGTCCCAACAGGTTCCCAAAGGGAATGAGGAATGTACACTTCTTGAGGTTCAACGCGATTTTGTGTCTTTGGCAGGCATCTAGCATCAATCGTAAGCTTGCGACATGGTTCTTAACCAATCAAAATATAGTCCAATCATCGAAATAAACCTCTAGGAACTTGTGGATATATTCTTTGAATGCTGCAACAACGATGCACGAAAAGATGGACAACACATTCTTCAATCCCAACGGCATAATAGTGTATTGAAAGCAGCCCCACTCAGTCGTGAAGGTTGTCTTACTCCTATCTTCTGGCGCGATTTTGATCTGGTGGTACTCTGAGAATCCGTCAGTGAAAGAATATGCTTCCTGCCCTCCGACATTTTCCAATGCATTTGTGAACGGAGTTGGGAATGGGTCATGCACACATGCGTCATTCAATTTTATGAGTTCCATGCATATTCTTATCTCACCCTTCTGCTTCTTTTCCTTCACTACCATAGGGCTTAACCAATCGGATTCTTCCACCAGCTCAATGATTCCTGTTGTGAGCATTCTTTCTAGTTCTATGCAGACCTTCTCCTTGTATTTTGGATTCAAGCAGTAAGACCTCTGCTTAACTAGCTTTGCGTCAGGCTTTAATGTGATGCACATCATTCCTAAATCTCTGATGATCCCTTTTAAGTCCATTATCTTGGTCGGGAATAAGTCCTGGTACTCGTAGAGTAACTCAGTGACCTTATCCACCGTTGCGTCATCCCAGTAGTCATTGAGCGTGGCATACTTAGGTTTGGCTTTCGTACCAATGTTCGCTTGTTTTGTCTTTACCAGCGCGGTTATGTCAAGGTCTTCAATCAGTGGTCCTTGAACCTATCGATAGCCTTCAGTTTCTGGAATGTTAACCTTTTGTGGGTCCTCATCATCTTCTTAAGTATTTACATTATAACACTTGAGCGCGTGACTCAGCTAAGTAGCCCAGTCTGACTGAAACAATTCTATTGGCTCTTGGGGTATCTTAAACATAGTTGCTTTTACAGCTTGTAGTGCGTCCTCAACATCGTCCCACCAATGATCCTCAAATGTGAAGGTTAATAGGAACCCTTCACGCAAGATATCCCATTCACTCGTCCTATGGTGGAGCTCCATCTCTATATACCAGTTCATGGGTATCACATCTAAGGTATGATAGAATAGGTGCACCCATTCAGGTTGTGGCTCTTCCCCATAAACCCTTGTCCACTTGGCAAGGTGCACACGTGGATCATCCTGTCCGTCATACTTGCCTTTTAGATGCATCTGAGGCTTCCCAAAATGCATGCGCATCATTCTCTTGCATTCATTCCAGTCCTCAAGGCTTCCTTGGTGCGTACCCCACCACCTTGTGGGCGTAACATGTAGTACCCATTTCAAAGCCTTGAAACGTTGTTGTTCCGACACCTCTCTTTCAAATATGTTCACGAATGCATCTACCTTTCTTAACCCATCATACGTAGGAAAATCCCTTACTTCCGTTGATACGCAGAGCAACGATCTTGTCATCATGTTGTAGTTCAGTGTGGTTAACTCATATAACCAGTTCTTCCATCACTCTATCTCTTCATCCAAATCTGACATATAGGAGCTTTCGCGCTCCCATGAGATTCTTCCATTCGTGGTGGGATTTACCTAGTCTTTCTCTTGCATGGTTATCTTGTAGATGAAATATAAGTCGTCGTCGCTTTCATAGTCGCGCACTAGCTCCATGCAGTGCGATCCTTCTGCAAGGTCCAAAGGTACGACTACGCACAAAGACTTTTTATAAAAAATCATTTTTCGCTTCTTCAGATTTATCACCCCATTCATGTCAGTGGCCCAATCTATTCCTAATAGCGGAGGGTAGGGATTATTGTCATCAACAATCTCTATCACTTCAAAATCTGCCAGTGCGCTTGCTCCTTCAATATCCACGGTGATTCCCTACAATCTTCCCATAGGTAGGATCTTTTGTTGGTTGTCCATTTGCAGTTGGATAGGAGACCATTGCAGCGTAGGCCTTCCCATGCACTCCCATGTGTACTTCAGCAGAACGTTCACATCCGATCCTAAATCCAGAATCACTTGGTCCATCTCATATTCTCCAATTTGTGCGGTTAATCTCATTTCTCTTCCCATCCTTGTCACATGATTTCCCATCTTCTGGACTGTGTGGGGTTCTCCTGGTGCAGTCCCAACACATCTATATATTAGTTGCTGCAATCCTTTTACAACCTTGTTGTCGCACAATAGCTTCATGCATGTTTCTAGGAATGTCGTGAGCATTGATGGGTCCATTTTTGGCTCCGGTTTGTCTTTTCTTCATGAAGTGGAGGCATCAACAAAGCTCTTCCTAGCTTCCATGAAGGTTTCCTTGGCATGCTCCAAATCAAACTCTAGTTCTTTCATCAGAGCCTTGCAAACTCAAGTATTATCTTCAAACCGCTTGCCTTTATCATTCCCCATCGTTATCCCACTTCGGAGCACAATGTTTACATTAGGGTCTTCCTCGCGTGGCTTAGACCTCATCATTTGCAAGGTCTGAGTCGGGGGAGGTTGGAGCACTCCCTTGTCACACAACCTTGCTATCAGTGTGGGACAATCCTCCATCTCATGATCAAACAATGTACAATACAAGCATGATGGACACGTTGGATTCGTACAATCACAAGCATAATGTCCTAGGCCCCCGCAATTGTAACATATCAGTTGTTCGCGACCTCTTCCAGGTCCTCCTCCACCTCGGCCTCATCCACACTCTTGAAATCTGGTTCGCGCCATTCCTGCTTTTTGGTCAAGGGACCGCGTTTCGACATGAACTCTATAGGTGGGAGTCCTATCCATCATCAACTCATAACTTCTATAGGTGCAATGATCATTTCCTATTGATCTACATAAATTACAGAACAACTATTGTGAATTTTGCATGTACTTCTGCAACAAATGGCAGTTATTTTCCTCCTATTTGACAAATCATCCACCACAAAGCAGGTGCTGCGCTAGGTCCTGCTTGGGCCTCTAGTCTTAACGGCATTGGTCCTCCTCCCACGAGGTAATTCGTGAACACTGGGTAGTGGTCCTTTTCATGACCCTTACCCTTACATTTAACACACCATGCCTTGTTGCGCACTTTCGGGCGAGCTGTCCTATCTTGTTTCAGACTCTCCATCTCAAGGCACAAGTTTTTCAACTACGCGTGGATCTGCTGAACTCCCAGGTTAGGATCCTGTATCGGGGTCCCATGTAGCCTCATCGTGATCTCCAAGGCCTCTGTTTGAGTTTTTAACCTTTGTTGCGACAACGCGTTCCTCAAATGCGGCATTAGCGATGCTACAAACCATTTGCGGTGCTGCCCATCCGTCAAGGTCATATTAGCTTCGCGAATTGTGCACTTCAGTCTCTGATCTAATTCCCAGGGGGTTCTCGACTGGTAGCATCGTGATCTCCTTGAACCCAATGATCGAATTCACCTCTAACTTTGGCTTGCTAAATTCTCTGTTTAGTGCAATTTGGATGTCTGTGATCCCCACATTTGGATTGTAATTGGAACGCTTAATATACCAGGTTAGCATGCGATCCTGCACAGTGCTGACCAACATTGCTTTCCTTATATTGCCATCCATAACTCCCTACACTTCCCATAAATATTTTATCACAAACCAAAAATGGTCCAGATCTTCATTTCCTACTCCCTTGAACACCATCAACTTTATCGCGCTTGCCATATTGACTCGCAGTGGTGGCGGAGGTGGTATGGGAAAAGATGGAGGTGAAGGTGGTGAAGTTGGTGGTGGTGTGGGTGGGGGTGGTATGCACGAAATCCTTTGCCTTATCAAATTGATCGCACTTCTTGGTGAGACCTTCACGAGCTCTTCCTCGTCCCCTCGCGGAGGTGAAATCAAGGGGCTAGTTTTTAGTTCTGCACTACCTTCGTTTCTGTAAATTTTCCCACTTCGCTAGCCCCGAACATTAATGTATTCACATAATCTGATTTTCACATGGTAGCATTTAATCCAAGTGTTCAAAGACTTAACGTACTTACCTCGCAGTCCTTTGAGGAAGCGTTTTTCTACCTCGCTATAGCTAAGTGAAGTATCTACCGCGAACTCAGTAATGAATCCTCCTATAATTCGATCGAGCCAACGATCAACAGCGCACACGATCTTATCCTTCGATGCTTCCAATATATGCACCAACTCTGGGGTCCACACAATAGGACTGTCGAGCTTGCACCTTTCTTGGCTATCTTCCAACTTCGTGATCCACTCGTATAGATCAGTAGGCAAAGATGTGAAGAAAATTTCATGGATCTCTATGTACAGGTAGCAATCTAACCACTCTTTTTTTGATAGTTGTGGATTCCTATTCTCCTACACCACGAAATCATGAATTCTCGTGTCCAATCAACCTTCAATTTCTTTTTTAGTTGGATTCCAATGATATGACATCATACATCTCTATGCAGATTCTGGTCCCAGCAACGGAACCATTTGTTGGCTTGTTGGGGCCTAACCCAGGTTCGAAGTTAATTAGCCAAACAAATCCCTGTATTACTGGCCCTTTCGGCAACAGTCCGCACAACGCAAATTGAGGTCTCACCCGAAGCAGTATGGGGGGATGCTGGAACCAAGTTTCTGCACCCTTGAGATGTCTGAGGGGTTGATTTATTCCAACTATGAATACCTTTGTGTAGGTTACTTCGTGCACTTCCTTGGCCTATGAGGCCTTCACTCCCTGACATATTCGCCTTCGCGCAGCCCTAACCAAGGGTTGTGGGGCTTTCGCGCTGTTGGAGCAACGATCTGATCTATTTCCCTAAGTCACACCAGGGATCTTACTTATCTTATTATAACAATTAGTTATCTTCATGTAAATAGATATCTTATATTATATTTACTTATTCAGCACATGCATATGATTTCGTACAAAAATAACCAGTAAACTTGCAATTCATACCCAATATACTTCAATGCATAAAGCAGGAAAATATACACAGAAATATGGTCAAACTTCTCTTTATTAATACCTCCAACGGTTACAGAATCGACCTACCTTGCGCACTCAGCTGTGGACTACTAGGCCTCTGTGCACTCAGCTGCAGATCCTTCCCCTTCTCTACGACCCAAAGACACAATTCTACCCTTTAGATACTTTGTTATGCTTCTATTCCATGATCATCAATCCATCAAATTATGCTTTACGCTTAGAGCCTTGCTCTATTTATACAATCCCATGGTCCATGGACCATGGGTAGATCTCTCAAACCGACATTACATTACAAAAGTGAGGGCAAACAACCCTCTGTCTCATTGACCATCTTTGCGCTCCGCGCCCATAAGTCGCAGAGTCTTTACAATAGACTTAGTCAAAACTTGGGCTTTAAGCCCCAAAACTTGGCTTGGGGGGATCCCACACCCAACAAGAGGAATCTCACTCAACTCACTCTTTAACTTCTCTTCCGGTTAATCATTTATTTGCATGAGGTCATGCAAATAGGTAAGTAAGGGGGAGATGTTGGGCTCCAAAATTGACACATTTTCTTACTTTGTTCCCTTATCCTTTCATTAGTTTTCTTATTATTTTATGTATATAATATGGTAATTTGTGTGTTGAGAACTTTAGAAAGTAGTTCATAAAGTATTTCATCATTTTATTTTGTAAACGAATTTATTTTACCATGAAAAGATGACTTACACATACAATTCAAAATTATAACTGACAAGGATGTCGATAAGCAGATGTTATTCCCTGGATAGTTGGACAAGAGAAAGTTACATGGAGCTACTCAATTTAGTTGTGACGTGGATAAGAAAATATTAATGATCATCATGGAAAGATGAACTGTGAATGATCTTTTTTCCATGTATTCTGAGATAGCTCAAGAGATTTTGTAACTCAAACTGAGCATCTTGAGAATCTTTAGATTCTCGGGATTGCTCCTTTATTTTTAATTATGGACTTAGGTGTAACTATAAAAGCGAGGAATAAATCCTCGGTGAAATAAAACATTTTACTGTTATTCTCATGCTTATGCTCTGAAGTTTTACAGACATTGAAATATTGTTGTTAATTAATATAATGGAGGCTGACATAGTTCAGTTTTAATTCTTGCACTGATTTTGCTCTAAGGTAGTTGACTTCCTATGATCATGTGTCCAATCCTGGAGTGACTACTTCCATCTTTGTATCATTAAATTTACATTTCATCATTTTCTTTCATGTTCTGCAATTATTCAATTTTCTTCTAGAATTGATCATTGATTACTGAATTAATCATTATAATGATAGTTTCTACAACAGTTTGAGTAAATATCATTAGGATTAGATTCCTAATAGTTGATTTTTTGAAGCTTTATTTATTTTGTTACTTCTTATGATTGATAAATAATTGTTAAGAGTAAGGTGTGACATTCCCTTCAGGATATTTCGTTTAAGTCAAGTGTGTTGTTTCTTTCCTGTAGTTGCAATTTCTTAGGAAACAGTGTGTGCTTAACAGAGTTGTTTTTAGAAGTTTTAATGTTTCGATTATCTTGAATAAGATTTTTGATTTCTTTGAATTTATGAAGTTGTCTGTAAAGCGTTATTTTAAGAAATTCTAGTTGTTTCTTGTGGTTTCATGCATTTACCTTTCAATAAGGCTAGACAAACTAATTTATATAAACATTATTTTTTGCACATACAGTGTGCACAACCTTGAAATAACTAGGCGAGTTTTGGGTTGACAATTTAATGTTTAAAGGTTTGTTGGTATTTTTAAAGAGAAACTAAATAAACCAACAGCGGTCTTCAATGATATTCATTCTTGGAAGGTGGTTGAAAACTTGTGTCCCTTTTCTTTCTCTTGATAGGTCCACTCATAATTTTAGCTACAAGTGAGTCTTTAGGCATGTATCCCTCCTTCTTCTCCTTCTTTATCATCTCGCCATGACTTGATAGTGTCCTTGTTCCTGAAATTCACTCATGACAAGATGAAATCAATCGAAAAACTCCCTAGTCTATGATGAGGCATTATTATCCATGAACTGAGCTCAGGATAGGTCACAGACTGGGAGGAAGGGCTCAGTGACTGCACATTGTGTAGTTCCAACTGAAAGGGAGGGAGTTTGATCAGTGAGACTATGTAGAGCGTAGCTCAGGCTTGACTGAGGAAATTTTTTACATAATCCTCATTGAGGAAAAAAATTATGCAGTGCCCACTCAGGGTCAGAAATTTTCATGTCAATCAGGCAGTGGTTGCTTCGGGAAGGGACCCTGGGAGAACAAGCTACACAGTCTCAAGAGGAAAGGGGGAATGGGAAGTAGAGAGGCCTGAAGGGAAAAGTTGTGTAGTTTCTTGGGGCAGTGACCTTCGGTTGATGGAAGAGCACTAGAGGAAGAATCTGCATAGTTTTAGAGGCCAAGGAAGGTTGGTCTCTCTATGCATTATGTAGTTCCAACAATCAAAGGAAAATCTTTAGGGTTGAAAGTGTGAAGTGCACAGTTCAAGAGAGACTGGGAAGCACAAATGCGCAATTCTAGAGGTCAAGGGAGGCTGCTAGACTCTATAATTATGGAGAACCAAATCCTTGGAGGACAGTGACTATGCACTGTGCAATTCTAGGCAGCAAGGCCACATCAATGACAGTTGAGACTGCACAATGTGTAGCTCAGCTAGGTCCTCATGAAGCTAAGTTTCCTAGTTGGGAATATTTTCTTAAAAATGGCTAAGTGTGGCAGGGAGATGGACTCGTGATGAACCTAAACTGTGATCACACACTTAGCATATTTTTATAGAAAAAAAACATACATCATCAGAACAAACAACCAACGCATTCCCCTCTATGTCACTATCTCATGACAAGATGCGACAAATGTGAAACTTAAGATAGACTTTGGTATGACCATGATGATACTTGTGCGACAGCACTCAAGACTTGATGTATGAGTGTAAAAGATGTTGACATGATTAGGCCAACTCATTTACACAATGATCGACCTTCAAAACCACTAGAAAAGGCTAGCAAACATTACATAAAAGTCAAACATGGCCGAAGATGACAGTCAATCCAACAAGAAAAAGGGGGCAAAGAACTTTGAGAAAGCTCATGGAATGATCTTGAGTGTTTGTAACAAAAAAGGAAAGACAAAGGAAGGCTCTAAAATTTGAGTGCAAGCCAAAAATTTGGAGGGTGTTGCAACAGCTACAATAGGGAAAAACACATAAAAACACATATTTCATTAAAATTGGAATTTTTTTATTACAAAGACATCACTAGAATTGAGATTTTTGGTTATTTTGAAATTCTAGATTCACTGTTTAATTCAAAATTTAATGAAATATGTGTTTAAATAACCAGTTGAAGTTCTAGATACCATATTAGAGGATGTTGTTCCAAATGATAAGGATAAGGAGATCTTAGAATTGCAGGAATAGTTGAAGAAGGCTCACTTAGTCATTTCCTAGCTACAACATGACAATAGGGAGTTGAAAAAGATTATTTTGGAGAAGACACCTAAGGTTGATGAAATAGAACCAATGATGAAGACAACTCCATCTATCATTAAGTCCTAAGGTAAAGAGAAGGTAGTAACGAAGAACATTCAAGAGTTAGAGGCTTGATCAATAAGAATTCCTGTGACCAGGTCTTCAGCAAGAAATTTGTAGCTACAAAAGGAAGTGTCAGTGCAAGAAGAGAAGAACACCAAGGTGGATGAAGGGCAACATACTTTCCATAGGATGAAGAATCAGTTGAAGAAAGCTCAAAATGAGATCGCTAGGCTTACGAAACAAGATGAAAGGGCCAAAAAAAAGATACATGATCATTTGAACATGTGTTATCCAGCATTGTATGAGGCCAAGTATATGCTGAAGAGAAATATTCCCCTACACAGACATCTCAAGAACATTTGCAGACAAAACCTCACCTTGAGGAAGGAGCTAAAGGTTATTAAACAATAGTTGTAGGAGGAATTGCAAGAAATACAAGAGAAAGAAAGAGGTCTGAGTCTTGAATAGGTAATTAAAATAGTTTTGTTTTTTGTCCTTTTTCCAAAGTATAGAGTTGAATGAAGTTGGATAAAAAGGTTGAGATTCTGCATGAAGTCCTTTTGGGAGCATAATCAGTCAGATTTATTAAGCTTATGAAACTTTTTGCAAGGGACTAATTCACATAGTAATGTTGCAATATTGACAAAATCATATAGATTTAGTTACATATAGATTTAAATGAAAATAAATAAATCTAACAAATTAGCTAATTAATTAGTAAAATTTCCCCTAACTCCTGGTCTAGTTAATTGTAGTTATAGTCCAGTCAATTGTAGTCGTTTCCTTTGGTCAAAAGTAGTTGTTTCTTTCTATCTGTTTGAAAGATCGGTCTCTCTATTTAACTTGTTTCCATGATTTGGTTCTTCATCTTGTCCTGATGATGAACCACACTTGTTGGTTTGAAACGCGTTGACAAATGAATTTTGATGTGATTATCACCGAAAACATGTCTCAAAAACTTGATATGGATCACAAAAACCTTAATTCAATAAAAAAATTAGTGTTTGATGGAAATGTGAGGCTTTAGCTTCCTTTTTGTGTGTGGGAACTTGAAAAAAATGGCTTACAAGGCTTTCATCGTCATCAGCAAGTTATTTTCTTTATTTAGAGACCTTAGCACTAGTCAGAATTGTGAAGGTAAAATTTTGTTGCGCTTTCACACAGGCGTTGTGCTTTTACTGTAGGTGGTGTTTTTGAAGGATGGGAGGTTTGCAGTATGAAAATAGGTTTTTAAAGGGGAATTTGATGATGTTCAGGTTATTTTTTATATGTATGAACCAATTAGAAGCAAAAAAAGTGATCAGAAGTAGACAAACCATTAAGTTGTTTCGCTTTTGTTGTTGTGTTTCTGCTGAAGAAGGAAGTAGTGTCGCGCTTGCCCTGCACTTCCACACAGTGAACACTTTGACCGTAAAATTTGTATCTGCATTTCATGTAATTGATTTTTATGGTCATGGTAAATGTTCTAAGGTGTTTAGGATTTTCAAAACTAGTTTTAGGCATTGTATTCAATGTAATATGTTTGAGAAATCCTTAGTCAAAACAATTTCCTAGTTTCTAGAGAGCAGTTCTATATTCGTTGTTGTGGGGAGAAAACATAATTTTTTTGGGGGAATTTGGTTCCTAAAGGAAGGAACTAATTTTATTTGATGTATATATCATGTATTTTTTATTAAGAAATGGTTGGTCAGGGTTAGATAAAGAAAACACTATGCATTATATATCTTCATAAAATTTTCAATGAATGATGAAGGTTTAAGTCGACATATATAGGGATCCATGAGTCAAATGCTTATGGTGATGTTTTCTCTTGTTTATGTGATTTTTTATTTTGTTAAAAATCATGCTTGAAATTTTATTTCTTCATGTTTAGTTAAGCCAAGATTTATTTCAGAATTCACTGTAAAGTGCTCTATTATAGCTTACTAAACATTTAATGTTTTTCTTCCATTGTGACATTTAGAATTCATCCTCAGTTAGATGCTTTAGATATTATTATTTCCATTATTCCTCTTCCCATTGCCTTTACAAAAAATTCGAAAAAACACCATAAGGATTGCCTATATTTCCCTTGTCCAAGGTTTCCTAAATTTCCCATCATATCATTGAAAAACATTAGCTTTATATGACCAAATGCCCAATGGATTTTCCCTATTCCCTGCCTTCAAATTGTTAAACTTATTCCTCTCTTATCTCAATAACTAACCTAGGACCAAAATGGTTGAGTAATTATATAGAGAGATCCCTCTCTGAAATTGGAAGGGAGAGATTCTAGTTTCAAAGTGGTTTGTGGTTACTATTGGGTTCCTCTCCTCAGCCTGGAGGAGTTACAGAGTGCTAACAAATAAAATTTTTATATATTGAATAAAGTTATTAGATGATTCTACATATATCTCATAGATCATTGGCTTATGTTGTATGATTGTGTAGGTTCTAATTATAGCAATTGGAGCTAGGATTGGAGGACACAAGCCAAGGAAGGAGCGAAGCCTATGACGAATCCTAGGTAGGCTTCATCCCACTATCTATTTAATTTAAGGAAAAAAATAGTTTCTTTATCATTTTTTGTTCTAGCCTAGTCCACCAGGTCTAGGGAAGATACTTTTGTCTGTAGTCCTAGATTTCGTAGCATGCCTACTCCATATGCTTCCTAGAAGAGACTCAATGATTTATCACCATAACCATTCCAAGCATATCTTGCAATCATTGCATTCCATGAGACAACATCTCATTTTCACATTCTCTCAAAGCATTGGTAGGCATCTTATGTGCTAAAGTGTTTACAATGCATTGTAACAAGGGCATTCCCAACATAAAGATCTAAACCAAACCCAGGTTTCATACTATGTGTATGGACTCGCTTGTTGACATTCAAAGCTCCAGGGGTAACAAATGTACTGAGAAGGCTGGTAAAAGTAAATTGGTTCAAATGCATAGCCATCAGTCTCATGTGGAGAAGAGTTAAAATTCCTCCTCTACTTTCCTATTCTGGGCGTACCTTGAAATCATCATAGTCCAAGTTATGATGTCTCGGTTATGAATTTCATCAAAATATTTCCACGCAACCTCTAAATTTCTATATTTGGCATATCTATTGACTAGATAACTCCCCATAAAAGCATCTGAATCAAATCCAACTTTGATAATTTTCGCATGGAGTTGTGTGCACTCTTCCACATATTCTAAGCTAGAACATACCCCAAGGATATTACCGAAACAAAATTGATCTGGCTCCGTGCCTTCCTCTCACATTTGAAAAAAGCGTTCCAATGCACTCTTACGGTAGCCATAGTCGGCATACCTTTCCATCAATGTATTCCATGAAAAAGTATATCACACATGATTTTTTTAATACCTTTAGTAAATGTTGAGAACAACCCAACTTGGTCCAATTTTGGTCAAAGACTCCACATTTTGAGGAACAGAGCGAGTGGAGTCCGCGAAGTTATATTTATCGTACGATGTTTAGGGGCTTTCGGGTGGGTCAAAGCCCCTTATTTTGTAATGGGTGTTGGGTGTTAGTTCATTGTTTTTTCGGGTCCATGGTATGTGGACATGGTCTTGTAGCAATGAAATATATACAAGGAGATGTAATACTTTGTCAAGAGTAGAGAAGTCATAGATAAATCATTGATATTTTTTTCCTTTAATCTATAATTTTGGGCCTGGAGGGAAGGATCCACAGCTGAGTGCGTGGAGGCCTTAAAATGTCCACAGCTAAGTGCACGTACCACCTGCAGTTGGGTGCATAGGTTAAATAAGTTGTATGCATTGAAGATCTATCTTAATAAAGAAGAATAAGTTTTGGAAAAGTATTGTGTATCTGTGTTCATTGTCTATGTTTATAAATACTATTATGGATGCTTTTTACTGAATTATGCGAAAGAATACATGTTATACTATTCTCTAATATTTTTATGTGATAGTGAAAATCTGTGAAGTAAATCATCAGTGCGAAGTTATTTATGTATGCAAAGTTAGAGATAGGTATAAAATATAAGTAAACACACGGGCGCCACAACAAGCATATTCCTCTGGCTGCAGAAACTTGTTTTTGCAACCTCCCATAACTGCTTCGAGTGAGACTACAATATGCTTGTAGGTCATTGCCGAAAGGGCCAGTGGTTGAGGGTTTTTTTGGTGTGCAGTACACTCTGAACATGGGTCAAGCCCTCTTAAACCAACAAATGGTTTCGTTGCTGGGACCGGGATCTGTTTGAGGAATGTGTTTTGGTGTACATCGAAGAAAGAAATCCAAGAGTGGGTTGAGAAAAAAGAGTGATAATTTACAGTTTAGGAAAACAGAAACCTGTGATTGTCGACTGAAGCCTAGTTGTAGAAGTATCTCTATTAGAACAGCATGAAATCTTCTTTGGTTTGTTTCACATTGAACTGTATGAGTAGGTATCAAATTTGACCAAGCATAAGACTTGTTTTAAAGGAGACAAACCTAAGAAATGGAATCCTGAATTGATACAGTGACTCATGCATGTCAATAAAAATATCTCAAGAGCTTTTGATTTCTGGGTTAATAACATTTTGGGAGGATTTATTATTGAATTCGCAATAGACATGACAGTATCTTACAGCGAAGTTGAGCGAACATTTTTCAAGGGTCTGTGAGATAAGTACTTAACTCTTTGAAGTTGTGGATTAAAATTTTTTTATCTGAAAAAGATGTACTACGAATGTAGTCAAATTAATGTTTATATGAAGAGGGAATAAGTTTGAACCAGGACCAAGATCTACGTGAAGTGGGAAGTGATATAACGTAGAACACAGACCAAATAAATTTATTGAGACTAACTATAGTCTTTTTGTTAGGTGGGTCTGAGAGTGAAGAATAAGGAAGTAACTCTGCAACCCTGTAGCATTCCCCCTCCTATCCTAAATAGGCGTCGAAGATAGGAGCTAAGAAAAATCAGGGTGTCTTTGGGATTCCCCATCCATCTGTTCCCCTTACCCACCACCCCCCTCCCCCATTAGGAGAATTTTGAGGTCTGAAATGGGCCTCCTAAGGAAATTATAAAATAATAGTGGAAATAATAAAATAAGATTAGATTACATCATCAAATTTTAGAGGAAAAAAAAGAAAAAATTATTCTTCAACTCGTATTTTCAACTTATCTCCCTATGGGTTTACTCAAATTTTGAGTGGAAACATGCATTGGATGTGGAATTTGATTCCTCACCCAAGGAGTACCCATGTTGCATACTTTTGATGGACCCTGCTACATGAAAAATGAGAAATAAATTAAAAACATGATTGCAATCACGTTTTTTCATGTATTTCTCATTTTTCATGTAGCAGGGTCCATCAAAAGTATGAAATATCAGTACTCCTTGGATGAGGAATAAATTTTGCATCCAATGAATACTCTCGCTCGAAATTTGAGTAAAACCTTGAGCTAAGTTGAAAAAATAGTTTTATTATTTTTTAATCTTTCTACCTTTTTACTCAAAAAATGGTAAATCATCCCCCATGGTTGACATAGTCATCTTGAATCTTATTGGTTCTTATAAAGTTTGTTTTGGTTATAAATTTTCCTTAGGAGGCCCCTTTTAGAACTCATAATTACCCTAATGATAATTCCGTTACACCACCTCCCCCTCCCCCTCCCCCTAAACCCCCAAGAAGAAAAATGGTCAATGACATTAAGCTACTTATCTTTAAAGGGCTTGGATCAGAGGATCATGAAAAGTTTTGGTTTGTATCTGATGCAGTATGGAAAGCAAGACATATCACTGACAAATATGTAAATAAGGTGCGGGTCATCGCGACGCTACGAGAAAGAGCGCTGACATGGTACATGAATAACTCTATGACTAATTTAGTTGCTTCATTGGATGATATTAAGAAAGTGATGATATCATAATTCAAGAATTTGAAGTCAAGATCACAATGCATCACGGAGCTGAAGGAAATAAAACATTTGGCTACTTAGTCCATGTAGGAGTTGGATCAACAATTCAAGGTATTAATGGGACAAGTAAGCTTTAACATACCCCCAGAACAACATAAAGAGTGATTTATAGCCGCCTTACTGCCACATATCAAGTTACCCTTGATGCAGTAGAAGATTGTGACTCAAGCTAAAGCATTGGAGATTTCGATGAAGCTGGAAGCTTCACTGATCAAATATACTCATGTAGGAGTTCAACAGATTCAGAGTTAGCTAGCAAATTTGACCTTGGAATTGCAAGATCTTAAGAAAGGTAAAGAAACCAGATTAGAAGTATGGTGTAAAAAATGCAAAGTAGAGGGCCATTATAAGGATCAATGCCCTGTGTTCAGAGATTATTTGGCAAGTGGAGCACCTAATCCAGTGAACCCAGGATCAAGTTTGTGGTGTGATATTTGTAGGACGAGAGGCAAACATCGATCTAAATATTGCTATTTATTACAAAAGTACATACAAACTCCAAAGCAGTTGTTTTGCAACTTTTGTAATTCAGTAGGTCATGATGAGAGAAATTGTTGAAGTTATGACTTGATGTTGGAGAGCATGGTCGATGCTTATAGACTGCAACCTGTAATTACATACACATGAAGAGTCGGGCCAGCATGTTGGTCGAGGAGGTTTCCAAGGATGAGGACAAGAAAAAGGATGAGGAATTGGTTGAGGACGTTGCCATATTATCTGTTATAACTATGGACAGGCTGGACACTTCGCAAGAGATTGTCAAAACCCTACAACAGCCTACAACTATTGTAAGTCTCTTGATCATGTGATAGAAGAATGCATTTTCCTTATCATGAAGATGCATGAGAAAAGGAACTAGCAACCTGCAGAAAATCTTCAAATGATGAGCATTGAGCCAAGGAAGGATGAATCGCGCATAAGCATTGTAACAAGAAGCGGAGCTATGACTAGAAATGATAAATTTGATGGGAAAAAGGAAGTTGAATCTACATGGGTAAGAAAAACTACTGACAAATCCCCTGCATATGATATTCAGAAGGAAAAGAAAGTATCCATGGGTGCGAGGCAAATCTTTATGGATGATGGGGCTTTGACCTCTACTTCGTAGCCAACAAAGAAGAATAATTTCGAGATACCAGCTACGACACAAGATGTTCATCTGGAGATTTTGAATTTTTTTTTTGTAGACTTGCATGAAATTATTAAGAAACCATAAAGTTGTAGAAGGATTGCAGGAATTGATAGACTCTTGTGCTTCTAAGGAAGTACCACAGAGTGATATGCACACAGTGAACAACCTACATCGACACAAGAAAAGGACTGGAAAATAAATGAGGCTTACTGCATAGATTTGAGAATATGACATGGAGCAGGTTATCCTAGATCTAGGATCTGATACCAATGTCTTACCGAAGTAGACTTGGGAATTGATGGGTAAGCCAAAGTTGTAATGTTCATCGATCCAGCTGAAGATGGTGAACAAATAGAAGATTGTTCCTCTAGGGAGGTTGTCAAGTATCACGGTAGACATTGAAAGACTGCGCACTACTACTAACTTTGAAGTGATCAAAATTGTGGATGATAGTAATCCTTATCCTACGTTTCTTGGATTGGATTTGGAATTTGCTAACATGGCTATAATTAACTGGAAGAAAAGGAAAATGATATTTGAAAGCAACAATGTAAGAGTCATTGTTCCATTAGATCCATCAGAAGGAGCGATCTATATTGAACTTGCTAAAGAGGAATATAGCGTAGATGACATCAACAACATTTACCAAATAACAAAAAAAGGAGAAGAATGGATCAACCCTACTATAGATGGAAAATTGGGTTGGGATAAAGAGATTTCCTACACATTAGACTCAGAAGAGGATTTAAGAAACTGGAAAAATAGGTTACATGAAGTGTCTACAAGGCGATGTGCAAGGATCACTAAAGCAGTGCATTGTATGACAACAGAGGTATGTGATTTACATTTTTATGATGGTTTGGGTAATTTCGATATTTTCTTTAGAGATTATCAAAGACAGATGCTAGAATGTCAGAGGTTTTTATCTTTGGATCTAGCCCTAAGAGCTACTCCTGCTAGATGGTGGGGTACAAATAAGAAGAATACAAGAGATTGGCCGCAATGTTGAATATTGATGTGGGTAAGGTTTGGCCAAGTAGAAACAGAACTGGAAGATAAGTACGATGGTCAAAATGACCCTCGAGAACACATGCAGCTCTATATGATAGCATGGGAAGAAATTCTACGAGAAGAATGGGTGCATGGATTCATCCATACCTTGGAGACAATTCCTCAGAATTGGTATTTGGAAACAGAACTGCGACATGGTACTACTAGCTAGGCAGAGATGATTGATGGATCTATAATAACATTTAGTTTTGAAGACAAGTGTCCACATATAGATGCATCCCTTCATATACTTAAGAATAATATTTTTGGAAATGAAGTTTCGTGTACATGGCAACCTGATTGGGCCATGCAGTTACACAATGTAATGGAATTCTACAATATCACTGCAGAAGAGGAGGAAGATCCTCACAACATTGAAATCACAGAATCTAAAGGTCACCACGAAGTGAATGGACCTGAAATAGAGATGCATGATATAATGAAGCCATTAAAGATGAAGAAGGTAAATATATGATTAGAGGATGAGCTAAATTTTGCAATGATGGGAGATTACTAGATTGAACACATAGTCAACAAGATAACAAAACTTTTGCATGAGTACCAGGAGTTGTTTCCCACTAAGTTCTCATATATGAAGGGAATAGTAGGATATTTAGGAGTTATGAAGATTCCTCTAAAGCTTGATGTGAAGCCTGTTAAGCAGAGACCTTATAGACTGAATCCAAAATATAAGTAAAATATGAAATAAGAACTAGACAAAATGTTAGCAGCTGGGATCATCGAACATGTCAAAGAGTTTGAATGGTTAAATCCCATGGTGCTTAAGGGAAAGAAGGAAAAAGGGGAAATCATAATTTGTGTGGACTTGAGGAAATTGAATGATGCATGTCTGCATGACCCCTTCCCTACACCATTTACAAACGAAGTGTTGGACAATGTAGGAGGATAAGAGGCCTATTCTTTCAGATATGGCTTTTCAGGTTACCATCAAATCAGAATTGTGCGATAAGATAGACATAAGACAACTTTTTCTACAGAATGGGGCTCTTAACAATACACAATGATGCCTTTTGGTTTGAAGATTACTCCTGCCATCTTTCCCAGAGTTGTAGTTGCAACCTTCAAAGAATATAGACATAATTTTTCGGAAGTTTACTTCGACGATTGGAAAGTCTTTGGGATGTTGAAAAAGCATGTGGTGAGCTTGAGGTTGATGTTGGATACATCTAGAAAATACCAGATATCATTGAACTTGAAAAAGTGTATTTTATGTGCACCATTTGGTATATTGTTGGGACACGTAGTTTGTAAGTAGGGATTAATGGTGGATCCCACGAATATCGTAGTTATTGTAAACTTGCCATCACTAAAAAAAGTGAGACAACTGTGCACGACACTGGGACACACTGGCTATTACAAAAATTTTATAAAGGGGTATGCACAGATAACTTTTGGGAACGGGTCCCCTGGGGTAAATTTTTGGGTTAAAATCCCAAGTTTTGGGGCTAAATGCCCAAATTTTGTGTAAAGAATGTAAATTCTCTGCTTTTTGTGGTCGCGGAGCACGGAGATGTAAATAGTCAAACAAGGTTTCCGCCCTTAGTTTAGATAGTTTGTGTCGGCTTGATGAGATCTGCCCTTGGTCCATGGACCATGGGATTGTATAAAAGGGAGTCTTAAAGAGTCTAAGGAATTTCATAAGTATTTGATAGAGTTCTGAGTAAGTTGATGGGTCTATGAGAGGTAAGAGAGAAGAGTCTTAGCGTAGGAAGAGGCTCTGCAGTTGAGTGCGCAGAGGCCTAGGGTAGAAGTCTATAGCTGAGTGCGCAAACCCCTGCAGCTGTGTGTGCAGGGTAGTCAGAGTTTGTACTGGAAATCTGGATTATCAATAAAGAGAAGTATTTTGGAATTACCTGTGTATTTTACTTCTGTTAATTGCATGTGATTATGTTATGTTGAATATTGGGTTCATGTTTTAATACTACTCTGATGCGTGGATCTATATGTTTCTCTTTGTTATATGAACGTAAGTAAGATTATCTATTTATGCACGATAATTATAATTACCTGTTAAGACAGTACGAAAGTAAGAGAATCTAAGTAAATACAGAAGTAAGAGTAATTACAAAGGCATGTAAGTGCCTGATATATCTATTTAGGGTCTGTGAAGGACAATCAGAGACTTTCGCAGAGGCTTCAAGGACGAATAACAGAAATACTTTAGTCTGTGTGAAGGAAGGGTTAGGGCATATAAATGACATCACAATCATCTCAAGGTGCGAAAACTTGGTTCCTACATCCCCCCATACTGCTTCGGGTGAGACTTCAGTTTGTGCTCCATGGATTGATGCCGAAAGGGCCAGTAGTGTAGGGATTTTCTTGGCTGCTTAACGTTGAACCTAGGTCAGGGCCCATCAAGCCAACAAATGGTTCCGTTGCCGAAATCGGGATCTACATAACGAGATGTGTGATGTCGCATCATTGGAATCCAACTAAGAAAGAGATCGAAGACTAGTTGGATAGAAAGATCCACGAATTTGCGGCACAGGAAAATAGGAATCCGCGATTGATGAAAGAACAGTGGTTGGACAGATATATATACACAAAGAAACATGAAATCTTCTTATATTCCTTCCCGGTAGAATTATACGAGTGGATCGCGAAGTTGGAAGATGGCCAAGGAAGGTGGAGGCTTGACGGACCGATTGTCTGGACCTCAGAGTTAGTGCATAGATTGGAAGCCTGTGAAGATAATATCTCGCACGTTCTAGATCATTGGATCGATCGTATCATAGGAGGATTTGTGACAGAGTTTGCGGTCGATATTTTGGTCAGTTACAGTGAAGCAGAGCGTCTCTTCTTCAAAGGGTTGTGAGGTAAGTATTTAAAATCATTAAATACCTGGATTAAGATGCTATTGTGTGAAAAGAGGGTTATGCAGTTACGTTGATGTTTGAGGCTATGCGAAGTGGAAGTACTTTTAGGGACAGAGGATGAAAAGGCCCTGAATATAGCCCACTAATTGAACCCTCTCTGATTGATGATGAGGGAGCAGTAGAGTCTTCTCTGCAAAGCCCTATTCAGTTGATAAAGCAAGGGTTCCCGCAAATAACTCATCCACCCACACCATCTCCATCTTCACCCCCATTGCTTACACCCTCACCCACACCACCGCCACCTCTACCAGCGTTCAACATGGTGAACTCCGTAAAACTACCTTTGTTCAAGGGCGTTGGAAATGAAGATCCAGACCAGTTTTGGTTTGTCACGAAGGTTGTATGGGAAGCTCAAGGTATCATGGATGATCAAATGAAGAAAGTGACATTGGTTAGTTCTTTGCAAGATCGCGCACTAACTTGGTACATTAAGTACTACACAGATAACCCAATGTCCACATTAGCAAATATCCAAACTGCGCTGACTAAGGATTTCAATAGACCTAAGTCTGAATCGCAATCAATTGTGAGATTCAAAGAGATCATGATGAAGCCTCGTGAGACACCCTAGGATTTGGATCAGAGATTGAAGTGTATGATTCATGAAGCTAACATGAATCTGACTGATGGGTAGCATTGTGAATGGTTTGTGGCATCGCTCCTGCCTTATCTAAGGGTTTTGCTATCACAACAGAAGATTGGGACCCAAGTAGAAGCTCTGGAAATTGCGATGAGATTGCACGAGACACCAATGCAGGATGTTAATCTGGGAGTTCAGCAGATTCATGCACAGTTGCAGAACCTTTGCCTCGAAATGCAAAATCTGAAAAAAGACAAAACAGCTCGGCCATTGGTGCGCGAAGAAGTGTGGTGTCTAGAGTGAAAAATCCAGGGGCATGACAAAGATCATTATCCAGTTTTCTCAAATTATGTTGCAACAGGGGGACCAATGCCTCTGAGATCAGAAGTTGTGGTAGGGCCAAGTACAGGGCCCACGTTATGGTGTGTTATCTATTAGGTAGCTGGGAAACATGCAACAAAAAATTGCCAGTTTTTGCAGAAATTCGTACAAACACCAAAACAGCTCTTCTGCAACTTCTATCAATCAGTGGGTCATGATGAGCGCAATTGTCGGAGTTACGAATTAATGATTGATAGGACACATGCATACAAGGTGCAAGCAGAAACGTGACCTCCGAACCCAGGTGCTAAAGGAGCGCGAGGCGAGTATCAGTGGTGTGGATGAGGCCGAGGTGGAGGAGGACCTGGTAGAGGTCAAGGGCAGGTTATTTGTTACAATTGTGGAGGACCAGGACACTACGCATGAGACTACCCGAATCTATCGCTATTGTACTTATTTTGACCATGCAATGGCAGATTTCACTATATTGTTGGCTAAGATATGCAAGAAGGGAGTGCAACCTCAGTAACTAACTTAGAACCTGTAGATGATGAGGGCTGAGCCTCACGAGGAAGACCCTAAGGTAAATATTGTGTTGGGAGTGGAGCAACGACTGGTGAGGATAAGGGGAAGCAGCCTGAAGAAGGTGAGTGGGTCCACAAAGCACTAGAAAGCGAGACCAGGTTTGATCTAGAATGCACAAAAGAAAAATTTATGGAAGCGAAGAAAATTTTCGCTGAGGCCTCTACCTCAGGGAGTCAAGAGAAGCCAGCTGAAGTAATGGACCCGTCCATGATTACAACCTTCTTGCAGACTTGCATGAAACTGCTACACAATAGCAAGGTTGTGAAGGGACTGCAAGAGCTAATCAATAGGTGTGCTAGCAAGGAAAATGCTACTGACAGATCACAGGTAGTTAGAAAGCTTGGTAAGCATAAGGCAAGAATTAGACTTGAGATGAGACTCACTGTGCAGATAGGAGAATATGAGATGGATTAGGTTATTTTAGATTTGGGGTTGGACGTGAACCTTTTGCTGAAAGAGACATGGGAAAGAATGGGGACACCTGCACTATAGTGGTCTCTGATTCAGTTAAGGATGGCGAATCAGTAGAAAATCATCCCAATGGGGAGGTTGCAGTGGGTAACAATTGATATCGAATGCGTGAACACACTGGTTGATTTTTAAGTGATAGAGATTGTGGATGACATCAATCCCTACCCCACACTCCTTGGGATCGATTGGGCCACTGACATGAATGTGGTAATAAATTTGAAGAAGTAGAAGATGATATTTGAGAAGAAACCACTCCGCGTAGTGGTGCCACTAGACCCTGCAGAAGAATCGCACTATACTGAACCGGTCTGCGATTATGAAAGTGATGACGATTTGGACTAGATTTATAAGATAACAGTGTGATATCAGGATTGGGTGAATCTAACAGTTGATGGATGTATTGCATGGGACCGTGAAATTTCCTACACATCAGATTCAAATGAAGAACTGGAGCACTTGCAGAATCGACTACATTGCGTTGTAATATGATGACCAAGTCGTTGTGTTGTGTATCATCAGAGGTAAAAAATCTGCCTTATTATGACGATTTAACTAATTTTCATCACTTTTTGGATGCATTTGAGAGAGAAGTGTCATAGAAACATCACTTCCAGGCCCTGGACTAGGCATTGCACGCTACACTTGCAAGATGGTGGGGCACTCACAAGGACAGTTTTGATGATTAGCGCGTATACAGAAAAATGATGAGAGTGCGGTTTGGTCACCCACAAGTATGGCTAATAGAAAAATATGATGGGAGAAATGATCTGTGTGACCATTTGGCCAAATGGACTGAAGAGTATGGAGAAAAGCCTCAACTAGAGTGGGTACATCTTGTAGGTTTTAACCCCATACAGAAATTACCTGCATACAAATTCTAAAACACGGAAAATAAACAATGCAAGAGCATAACACATAAAATACATATACACAGAGATTTCCCCTGGATCCCAAAACCGAGACTACCAGCTTGATTTTTCATTATTTTCCTTTCAATGTTACAATACATATTTATACATGTCGAACCATCCAATACCATGGACTGAAAACCATAGGTAGGTTCTCCCAACCTAATATAGGGTCCAAAAAAAAATTCCTGGGGTTAGAAGGGGGCTACCCACCCCCCTCAAACCCCCCAAATAGGGGGGGTTTCCACCCCCCCACTGTGCAATCAACACAACGAAGGGGGGGCTCCACCCTCCCTCTAACCCCCCGGTTCACTACGTGGGTTAGTCGTGGAAAGAATATAACACAACCCAACATTCTTCCACTTGTTGTTTGTGTTCCATAGGTGGCAACAAGAGAGTTTAGTCATTTTACCAGCCCTGAAATGCCCATTGTTTCTCTACACCAGGAGAACATCTAAGAGCTCATAGATTTTGTCAATGCATCTGCAGTATTCTTCAAGTGTCCACCTTTACCAACAACACCTTTCTATCTTCTATCATATCCCTCACAAAGTGATACTGAACATCAATGTGCTTTGTCTTTGAATGATAAGTAGGGTTCTTTGCCAAGAAAATTGCACTTTGGCTGTCACAGTCTATCCTTATAGCTCCCTGTACT
>APFE030735740.1:43133-55626 GCA_000404065.3 Pinus taeda | reverse complement strand
CACAGAAATCAAAATCCAAAGAGCTATTACTCATACCTTCTACCATACCTTTACCATGAAGTATTCGAAGGCCCTTCTCTCCAATACGTCCAAGCCTTTGATGCCATAGCATGGTCTTCTCTCCAGAGACCACCATATTTTCAGCCCCACTTTCAGGAACCACAAAACTGTTGCACCCATCAATAATAGTGCTACCTTTTAGTTTGTACAGAGTTCCAATATGAACTCCCCGCATCAATACCAGTGCTCCCCAAACCATCTTGCAGGTATCTTTCTCAAACACTATCTTTACACCTGCATCATCCAGCTTGCTTACAGAAATAAGATTTCTAGCCAATGCAGGAATATGTAGAACACCCGGAAGTGTTCTAACCCTTCCACCTTGCAACTTCAACTTTACTTTTATGAGAAAAACAATTCTAGCCTTCCTATCATCCCCCAAGAAGACATCACCACCATCGTATTTCTCATACTCGCAGAACCACTCTCTATGGGGAGTGAAGTGAAAGGATGCACCTAAGTCAATCAACCTTGCCTCATGATCTACATGTGTACTTGAAGAAGCCAAGTACACATCCACACCTTCATCTGAGGTGGTTTTCATCTCTACAGAAGGAGCATCATCAGATCCCTTTCCTTTATCATGAGCTTTAGATTTACAATCCCTTTTGAAGTGCCCTTCCTTTTCGCATTTCCAACACACCACCTTTACAGGATTTCCTGGAGATTTAGATCTCCCACTCAATGACTTATTTTTATTTCTGTTATGGCACCTTCCTCGTACAGACAAGGCATCACCATTTTGGCTCTCCATATTTTTCCGTCTCATCTCCTTCATAAGCAAGGATGAGACTATTTCATCAAACTACAAGGCAATTGCATTGATACCTATTGCAATAACCAGACTATCCCACGAATCTGGTAGAGAACACAACAAATTGATGCACTTATCTTTATCTGAAATTTTAATATCAACAGATGCTAACTAACTTACCACAGTATTAAATGCGTTCAGATGCTCTGTCACCGAGTCCCCATCTTTTATCCTCAGGTTTTATAGCTTTTTCCACAGGAACAGTTTATTCACTAAAGACTTAGATTGGTATAAATTCCCTAACTTGTCCCACAAATCCTTCGTCGTAGCTTCCCCTAATACATTTAGCAATACTAAATCTGAGACACACAATCGTATTGTGCTCTTTGTCTTCTGATCTAACTTCTTCCATTCTTCATCGGACACTCCCGTTGGTTTAGTACCCGGATCTACCACGATCCATTGATCTTTATCCACCAACAAATCCTCCATCTTGAGTTTCCACAACTCAAAAATTTTACCATTAAATTTCTCGATCTCTAACTTTCCACTGCTCATCATCTTCTTTCACCACTAGAATCGATCTCGTAGATCTCCGAGTGAACAGGGTCTACCACAGACCCAAGCAAAACCCCTCAGCAACAAAGGCATCCCCTTGAAGCCAAAACAGCTTTGGTACCAAATGTAGGTTTTAACCCCGTACAGAAATTACCTGCATACGAATTCTAAAACACAGAAAATAAACAATGTGAGAGCATAACACACAAAACACATATACACAGAGATTTTCCCATGGATCCCAAAACTGGGACTAGTAGCTTGATTTTTCATTATTTTCCTTTCAATGCTACAAAACATATTTATACATGTCGAAGCATCCAATACCATGGGTTGAAAAACCATCGCGTCCAAAACCATGGACCAAAAACCATAGGTAGGTTTTCCCAACCTAATATAGGGTCCAAAAAAAAATTTCTCGGGGTGCTGCTCGGGACTCGCAGAGGGGGCTACCCGCCCCCTCAAACCCCTGGACAGGGGGGGTTGCCGCCCCCCCCCGCTATGCAATCGGCACAATGAAGGGGGGACTCTGCCCCCCTCTAATCCCCCAATTCACTACGTGGGTTAGTCATGGAAAGAATATAACACAAACCAACACATCTATTTTTTCATACCTTGGATGTTATATCGATGAATTGGTACTTGGAGACAGAACTCTATCATGGCACTGAAGAATGGGATGTTTTGCACCAAGTATTTTTTATGACATTCAGCTTTGAGTATGGGTTTGAAAGTATCAATGAAGCGTTGTATGAGGTTAAGGTAGCAATTTTCAGGATACTACAAGATCCTCTAGATTTGACTCAACCTAATTGGACTACCCAGCTGAGCCAAGCGCTGGAGTGCTATAATGTAACAGAGGAAAAAGAAGACAAAGACCCGATGAAGATTAATTTTCCAGAGACTGAAGGTCACTGTGAAGTTGAAGGACCGCAGCTATAGAACCCCGACATAACTAAGGCGCTCAAAAATAGACAGGTGAACATTGGCACGGAGGCAGAGCCGAAGTTTGCAAAGATTGGGGACTACTAGGACGACGCGATGGTAGATAAGGTCACCGAATTACTCTGCAAATATCAGGATCTGTTCGCCAGGAAATTTTGAGATCTGAAAGGGATAATAAGAGACCTGGGTGTCATCAAGATCATCCTAAAACTGGACGCAAAATCTGTATGTTCCTCAATACATTTTGGTCCAGTCTCTGGTCGATGTTGGACACCAAACTCTCTAAGTCCACAGCCTTCCATCCTCAAACTGATGGCCAGACAGAGGTTGTCAACAAGATGATCGTACACATTCTGCGCATGTACAACTAAAAGCATCCACGCACATGGGATGAGAGCCTCCCCTATGTTTAGCATAGCTACAACCAGGCTCTCCATAGCTCGACTGGCCACATCCCTTTTCAGGTGGGCTTGGGATTCTAGCCACTATGTCCCATTGATGTGGCCATGCCATTTGCAGCTACTCACACAGATTTTGGCATGTCCAGTCCGAAAGAGATAAGGAAAATAGCTTCATTAAGCACATCCAACATATTCACCAGAAGGTCCATGACATTTGGAGAAATCAAATGCCAAGTACAAGCAGCGACATGAGCAACAACGAGTGCCACACAAGTTTCAAGTGCGCAACAAAGTCTTGTTTCATTTGCAATAGGAATGCCTTACTAGAGCCTATCAGAAACTCAAACCACTCTGATATGGTTCTTACACCATTACCAAGGATATGGGAGACAATGCATTGGAGCTCAGCATTCCCCCATTCCTTGGCCTACACCCAGTGTTCAATGTGGACTGCCTTCGGCCATACTTTCCACCATTACTAGACACATCCGACATTGCAGAACAGCTCACACCCACAGAGTTAAATGCAGATTGCATGGAACAAGTTGCAACTGATCGGATCATGGACACACAGATCAAGAACACACCAGCAGAATATCCAACTGTATCGAGTTGTCAAAGCAGTCGAACTCCTTCACCAGGGCAAGTGGCTCACCAGGGACCAAGTTCAACAGAAGTTTCCTCATCTCATGGAGGAACTCAATGCAATGGGGACCATTGCTTCCTAAGGGGGGAGGAATGATCCAGGTGGATATTGGTGGCCACCGACCAAGTCCACTTATACCCCCACCATTGTTTCTTTCATCTTTTCAGTTTCCTTAATTGTAGCGTAGTTTACTATTTTTAGTAGTTTTTTGGGTCCTGAACTTCCGGAGCTGTTTTGAGGCCCTAAACGACGTTTTTTGGGAAAATGGGAGTAATATGGGTCCATAATTTGATGTTTCTCTTCCCAAATTTGTATTTCTCATATAGATCTTTCTAACGAGATATTGTGCGCGTCAAACAAAGATCGCATGCCAATGTTATGACCCCATGAAGTTGATGTACCAAATTACCCAAACGGGGCCCACAGTTTTGTGTTTCATCTTCTAGGGTTAGGTTTTTGGATGCTTAGGGTTTTCCATTGTTTCTCAACAATAAATAGGCCTTCGAGCCTCATTGTAACATAGTTCAGAGGCATGTAACCGCCACATCTCTTCTCATAGATAAGCTACCATCACCCTAGCTAGTTTATTTCCATTGTTGTTTGTAAGCATATTTCAGTATTTTACATTAATGAAATGAAGTATTATTTCCACTGCATATCTGTGTTTATGGTTATCTCTGTAATTTGTTGCGTTCCTAGTTAAAACTGGATCACAGCGGAAGAAGAAGACAAAGACCCAATGAATATTAATATTCCAGAGACTGAAGGTAACCGCGAAGTTGAAGGACCGCAACTATAGAACCCTGACATAACCGAGCCACTCAAAACTAGACAGGTGAACATTGGCGCGGAGGCAAAGCCAAAGTTTGCAAATATTGAGGACTACTAGGACAACGTGATAGTAGATAAGGTCATCGAATTACTCTACAAATATCAAGATCTGTTGCCCATGAAGTTTTGAGATCTGAAAGAGATAATAGGAGACCTGGGTGTCATCAAGATCATCTTAAAACCAGACGCAAAACTTGTGAAGCAAAGACCTTACTCCCTCAATCCGAAGTATAAATAAAGGGTCCACTTAGAGTTAGATAAGATGCTCGTAACATGTATCATTTAACTGGTGGAAGAATCTGATTGGGTGAGCCCAATAGCAGTTCAGTAAAAGAAGCAAAAGGAAGAAATAAGGATATGCATAGATCTCAGGAAGTTGAATGATGCCTGTGTGCATGATCCCTTCCGAACTCCATTCACCAATGAGGTCTTGGATAATGTTGGTGGCAAGAAGCATATTCGTTCACTGATGGATTCTCTAGGTACCATCAGATCAAGATCGCACCAGAGGATAGAAGTAAGATGACCTTCGTGACTGAATGGGGATGCTTCAAGTATACGGTGATGCCTTTTGGGCTGATGAACACACTGACGATCTTTCCATGCATAGTCATCACGGCATTCAAGGATTTCATTCAAAAAAATTTGGAGGTATACTTTGACAATTGGACAGTGTTTGGATTGGTAAAGTGTTGTGTGGAAAGTCTGCACTTGATGCTAGATACATGCCAGAGGTACCAGATCGCGCTCAATTTGAAGAAATGCTTGTTTTGTGTCCCTTTTTAGATCTTGCTGGGTCATGTGGTATGAAAATAAGGCTTGATGGTAGACCCTGTGAAGATCGCGTTCATAATCAATTTGGAAGCACCGAGTGTGAAACAGTTGCACGCAATGTTGGGGCATACAGGATACTATAAGAAATTCATCAAGAGTTATGCCCAGATCACCGTGCCGATGGAAAAATTGTTAAAGAAGGATGTTATGTTCTGTTGGAATGAATAACGCCAAAAGATCTTGGATGTGCTAAAGGAGAAAATGGTCACCGTGTTGATCCTAGTCTTCCCAGATTGGAAGAAGGAATTTCATGTGCATGTGGATGCGTCATGTATTGCGCTAGGAGTAGTATTGACACAGGCTTATGAAGTGGACTTGGATCACCCTATAGTGTTTGCAAGTAGGAATTTTTCCAAAGCTAAGAAAAAATATTCCATGACAAAGTGCGAACGATTAGCTATGGTGTACACACTCCAGAAGTTTAGGCATTATCTATTGGGCAGACATGTTAAGATGTATACAGGCCATTTGCATTGAAATACCTAGTTAACAAGCCTTTTTTGGGGGGGAAGATATGCAAGTCGTTGTTGTTGTTCTAGGAATATGACTTTGAAGTCATTGTGAAACCAAGGCGATTGAATGCAGGACCGGATCATCTATCGTGCATTGAAATTGGAGAAGAGCCTACTAATTTGGAGGAAGGACTGCCTGATGTGCAGCTCTTTGTAGTGTGCATCACGGACAACCACTTTGAAGATATTATACACTTCCTAACGACAGGTACGACTACAGAAGGATATACAAGCCAACATAAGAAGGAACTAGTGGTGCGTGTATCAGACTTTTCTATCATTGCAGGGCACTTGTACAAAAAGGGATCATATGAAATATTGTGACATTATGTGCCAGAGTTTGAATGAAATAGCATCCTCATTGAAGCTCATGACGAAGCCACGGGAACGCAGGAAAATCAACAGCGTAGAAGATTCTACACACTAGGTTGTGGTGGCTGACCTTGCATAAGGATTCAAAAGCGTATTGTAGGGCATGTGATGGATGCTAAAGGAATGGCAGACCCTAGCGTAGGGATGGGTTGTCATTGAATCCGCGGATATCGTTTCAACCCTTCAAGAATTGGGCGATTGACTTTGTGGGACCAATTCAGCCTCTAGGAAAGAAGACGGGTGTGTGGTACATCATCACCGTGACTGAGTACTTAACTAGATGGGTGGAGGCACAGCCTATGAAGGACTGTACAAGCACGACAACAGCGAAATTCATTTTTGAGTACATGCTGACAAGGTTTGGCTATCCAAAAAAAATTAATGAGAAACCACGGTACGCATTTTCTTAATGAGACGATCAGCGCGATGATGGAGGAATTTCAGGTTTACCATCAGAAGAGCACGCCATATCATTCGCTGGCTAATGGAACGGTGGAAGAATTTAATAAAATATTGGAGAGCAAGCTAACAAAGGTTTGGAATGCTCAAAGAAATGATTAGGATGTGTGCGTGCCCGCAGTGCTATGGGCTTATAGAACTACTTGCAATAATTTGACTGGACAAACATCGTTCATACTAGTTTATGTCATAGAAGTTGTGATGCCGATGGAATACATTGTACCTAGTCTGCGCATAGCGGCATTCATAGGAATGGCGGATCGTGAAGCCCTGGAGGAGAGGCTCGCACAACTAATAGAGATTGAGGAGGATAGATTTCTAGATGAATTCCATCAACAAGTTCAAAAGGAGCATGAAAAGGCATGGCATGATCGGAAAATCAAACTACGCACCTTCAAGGTAAATGATTTATTTCTATTATATGATAGAAAGTTTGATAAATTTCCATGAAAATTTTGGATGCATTGGTTGGGGCCCTATATCATCAAGGAGATTACCGATGGTGGAGTAGTTTAGTTGGTAAAATTGAATGGAGATCCATTCCCAAGGAGGGTGAATGGTGGCCGACTGAAGCCATACACCAGTGATCTGGATAAATGACTACATGATGGAAGCATAGTCTTAGCTCTCCAGGCAGCTGAAAGGAGGCGCAGGACTATAAACTACACTGCTCAGGTTGTGGGCTACGTAATTGGGAAACTACGCGGAATGAAGGAATCTCACAGTGTCAGCAGAAGCGCGTAGGGAGCTGCGTTATAGAAGAAGGGACCATGCCCAAAAAGTGACCGTTATGGTCACTATTCACGACTTGACAGTGGGTTTTGGGAACGAGTTCCCCCAAGAACAGTTTTGGGGCTAAAAGCCCGTGTTTTGGGATAATTTTCTAATAAAGTTGTAAAGTCTCCAAATTTTGTGGTCATATAGCATGAAGGTGTCAATAGTCATAAAGGGTTTTCCGCCCTTATATTTTGCAAGGTGTCACGTCGACTGTAAAGAACTACCCATGGTCTGCAGACCATGGGATTGTATAAAAAGGAGCTAAGTAAGCTCTAGAAAGTGAAGTAAGGAACAAAGTAGCGAAGTAGAGTGGAGAAGTATAAGTGTTCTCAAGTCTTAGCATAGGTAGAGGCTCTACAACTGAGTGCGCAGAGGCCTAGGGTAGAAGTCCCCAACTGAGTGCACGGAACCCTGCAGCTATGTGTGCAGGGTGGATAAAGTCTGTATTAAACTGGAAATATCAATAAAGAGAAGTATTCTGCAATTACTGTGTATTTATTCCCTATTAATGCATCTAATTATATTTTGTTACGATCTGGGTTTATATTACAAATTTTACTTGATGTGCGAATTTATGTGATTATACTTGTTAATTAAACACAAGTAAGAATATCAGTTTACGCAATGATAAGTATAATTGATTGGTAAAATAAGTAAAACATTGAAGATAACCTAGGAACTTATACAATACATCGTCATAGGAGCACGAAAGTACTTTAACTACTGGTTAGGGTTGTGCTAAGATCATTTGTACACCTTTGTGGAGGTACTGAAAGGCGAGTTAAAGGGTAGAACGATAATACCTAAGGCTTAGCGACCTGCGCAAAGGTAGGAGAACAGGGTATAAATCAACATCACAACCATCTCAGGGTACGGAAACTTGGTTCCAGCATCCCCCCATACTGCTTTGGGTGAGACTTTGATCCGCGCTCCACGGGCTAATGCCGAAAGGGCCAGTAGTGTAGGGATTTGTTTGGTTGACCAATGTTGAACCTGGGTCAGGGCCCGCTAAGCCAACAAATGGTTCCGGTGTCGGGACCAAAATCTGCATGAGAGATGTGCGATGTCGTATCACTAGAATACAACTAAGAAAGAGATTGAAGACTGGTTGGATAGGAAAATCTACGAATTTGCAGCACAGGAGAAAAGAAATTCACGGCTGACAAAGGAATAGTGGCTAGATAGGTACATGTATACAAAAATCCACGAGATATTTTTTTGTTCCCTTCCAGTTGAGTTATATGAGTGGATCACAAAGCTAACGAATAGCCAAGGAAGGTGGAAGCTTGATGGTCCTATTGTCTGGACCCCAGAGTTAGTACAGAGACTGAAAGCCTATGAGGATAAGATCACCCACGTTGTTGATCATTGGCTCGATCGTATCATCGGAGGGTTTTGCAACTGAATTCATGGTCAATACCTCATTTAGTTATAGCGAGGCAGAGCAACGCTTTTTCAAAGGTCCGCGAGGTAAGTACTTAGAAGTCTTTAAATACTTGGATTAAGATGTTATTGTGCAAAAATAAGGTTATGCAGCTACCTTGATGTTCGGAGCTACGTGAAGTGGAACGACTTACAGGAATGAAGGTAGAAAGGGTCCACAATATAGCCCACTGATTTCTCCTCCTTTGAGTGACGAAGAGGGAGTAGCGCAAGCTTCTCTGCGAAGTGCAGTTAAGTTGATAAAACAAGGGTTCCCACAACTACCACCTCCACCTTCACCACCGTCACCTGCGACTTCACCCACACCACCTCCTCCACTACAGTTCAACATGGAAAATTTATTGAAGTTTCCTTTGTTTAAGGGCTTGGGAAATGAGGACCCGAACCAGTTCTGGTTCGTCGTAAAAGTTGTATGGAAAGCTTAGGGTGTTACAGATGATCACATGAAGAAGGCAACATTGGTTAGAGCTTTGCAGGATCACGCGCTAACATGGTACATCGAGTACTCTAATGATAACCCAAATGTTGCGTTGGCAGAGATCCAGACCGCGCTAAATAAAGAGTTTTGTAGGCCTAAATCCAAGGCATAGTTGATTGTGGGGTTCAAGTAAATCATGATGAAACTCGATGAGACACCTTGGGAGTTGGATCAGAGGTTGAAGTGTAAAATCCGCTAATATGAATTTAACCGATGGGCAACACCGCGAATGGTTCATGGCTTCACTCCTACCCCACCTAATAGTTGCGCTGTCACAACAGAATATTACGACTTAGGCAGAGGCCTTGGAAATTGCCATAATACTGCATGAAATGCCAGTGTAAGATTCGAATCTAGGGGTTCAGCAGATCCATGTGTAGTTACAAAATATTTACCTCGAGATGCAAATTCTGAAGCAGGATAGAACGATTTGGCCAGAGGCACACGAAGAGATATGGTGCCTGAAATGTAAAGTTCATGGGCATGAAAAAGACCATTGCCCGGTCTTTATGAACTATATTGGAGGAGGAGGACCAATTCCTTTGAGGCTGGAAGCCCAAGCAGGGCCAAGCACGGGGCATGAGTTGTGGTGGACTATATGTCAGGTAGCAGGAAAACATGCGACTCATCATTGTCATTTACTACAGAAGTTTGTACAAACACCACAACAATTTTTCTACAACTTTTGTAGGTCGGTAGGGCATTATGAGCGCACTTGCCAAAATTATGAATTGATGATGAATAGAACACCTGCCTATCAAGTTTAGGCATAAACACGACCTCTTGACCAGGGCGTTTGGATGGTGTGGACAAGCTTTCAGGGGCACAGACAAGACTGAGGCGGAGGAGAAGCTGACAGAGGTCGGGGACAGTTGATCTATTACAATTGTGGAGGATTAGGACACTAACCCAACGCATCCGTCGTGAAAACATTGCACTCAGTTTGATCATGAGACAAAGTATTGTCCTACACTGAAAGCAAGGATACGCGACAAATGGGTGCTACCACCGTAGCCGACTCAGAACCTATAGATGATGAGGGTTGAGCCTCGCGAACAATATTCAAATGTGAATATAGTGCTCCAAAGTGGAATTGAAATGGGCGACGTTAAGGGGAAACAACCTAAAGACAACACGTGGGTTCACAAAGCTCCATAGAAGGAGGTTGAATTTGATTTGGAGCACACACACTAAATGTTCATGGAAGCAAAGAAGAGCTTTGCTAAGGCTTCCACCTCAAGGATCCAAGATAAACTTGTTCAGGAAATGGACCCTTCTATGCTTACGATCTTTCTAGAGACCTGCATGAAGTTGTTGCGCGATATCAAGGCTGTGAAGGCGTTACAGGAAATTATAAATATATGCGTTGGAAACACTCTGAGTGAACCGTGCGTGGTATGGAAGATTGGTAAGCATAAGGCAAGGACAGGACGTAAGATGAGACTCACTGCACAAATAGGAGAATATGAAATGGATTAGGCTATTCTGGATCTGGGGTCAGACGTGAATGTTTTGCCAAAGAAGACTTGGGAGCATATGGGGAGACCCATGCTACAGTGGTCTCTGATTCAGTTAAGGATGGAAAATCAATAGAATATCATCCCCACGGGATGGTTGTAGGGAGTAACTGTAGATATTGAAGGTGCAAGCGCATTAGCTGATTTTGAAGTAATAGATTATGCATGATAGCAACCCCTACCTTGCGCTCCTTGGCATTGATTGGGCTACTGACATGAATGGGGTAATAAATCTAAAGAAGCAAAAGATGATATTTGAAAATAAATTTCTTTGCATAATAGTACCCCTAGATCCTGCAAAAGGATCACTCTATACTGAACCAGTCTGCAATTACGAAAGTGATGACGATTTGGACTACATATATAAGATAACAGCACAAAATCAAGATTGGGTGAATTCGACAGTGGATGGACGAATTACATGGGATCGTGAGAGTTCTTGCACCTTAGACTTGGACGAAGAATTAGAGAGTTGGCAGAATCAGCTACATGAGGTAACTATGTTGAGTTGTAACATGATGACCTTGTCGATGTGTTGTGTGTCGTCAGAGGTAAAAAATCTTCCCACTTATGATGGCTTGAATGATGTGGATGTGTTCTTGGATGCATTTGAGAGGGAAGTACCAAAGAAGCAGTGCTTCCAGGCTTTGGACTGGGCACTACGCGCTATGCCCACGAGATGGTGGGGTACGTATAAGGGTAGTTTTGATGATTGGTGCGAGTATAGGAGGATGATGAGAACATGCTTTGGGAAGCCAAAGGTATGAGTGATGAACAAGTATGACGGTAAGGATGATCTGTGCAAACACTTGGCCAAATGGGCTAAGGCCTATGGAGCAAAGCCCCAACCTGAATGGGTGTACTTGTTTTGTCACACCCTGGATGTCATCCCGATGAACTGGTAATTGGAGACAGAGCTCCACCATGGCACAGGAGAATGGGATATTTTGAGTGAAGGGTTCATAATGACGTTCAGCTTCGAAGACGGGTTTGATTGTATTGACAAAGTGCAACAAGAAGTTAAAGCAGTGATATTTAGGATACCACGGGATCCTTTGGATCTCATTTAGCCTAATTGGACTACTCAGTTGAGCCACGTGCTGGAATGCTATAACGTGACTATTGAAGAAGAAGACGAGGACCCCTGAAAGATTAATATCCCAAAAAGTGAGGGTCACCGCAAGGTTGAGGGACCACTGATTGAGAATCCTGATATAACTGACTGGGATGACGCGCTGGTAGATAAGGTCGCCTAATTGCTCCATGAATACTAGGATTTGTTCCCTACCAAGTTTACAGAGTTAAAGGGGATAATAGGATACCTGGTGATGAGCCCCAATTTTGGTACAATTTGGGCTCATTTTGGCCTATTTTACTTGCTCAAACCATTCATTTTTATTTGCTTATGCATGCATTTCTTAGTTTATTCATGTTGTTTGTAGGAAGAATGTTAGACACTTTATCTACGTGACTAATGCAATATGATTCCAGGTTTTGGCATTAAAAAGGGAGCAAGAGACAACGAAAAAGGGGATAAGGAGACAATGAGGTGGCACTGCTGATTTTGTTGAGAGATATCCATGGTCTTGGGACATTCCTCGTGATTTCCACCAAGAACTCCGAGCTCCAATCCATCTCCCCTCCGAGCTTAAGAAGCAGCCAGCTGTCCTACAGGAACAACAGTCATAAACTGTTCTATAAGAACAGTAGTTATGACTTCCCTACAGGATCCGCAGTTAGACTCTAGTTGGACAGCCGAGCTCCTAAAATCAAGGGCACTTGGTGGATCATCGTTTTTTTATAAGTATGAAGGCCTTAGCCTTAGATAGGTTGTTGAAACTCTCGTATTGCTATTGTAATTTTGGAGCACAGTTCAGTTTTCGTTCCTTTTTGTAAGCCAATTTGG
>APFE030735740.1:1478-30198 GCA_000404065.3 Pinus taeda | reverse complement strand
GAAGGTCTTAATGAGCACTTGGCAGCCAAATTCGTGGGAGAACAAGCTAGAGGATTGGTAGGAAGGTGTCCCCCTCATTTATGGGTCCTTACCTCGAATTCTCCACCATCAGCTCGGAGTTCAAAGGCCACCGAATCAATGAGCACAAGGGCAGCCAAGCAAGTCAAGTTGGACTGCTGTTAACTACAAGTCAAGGGAAGCCAAGCAAGTCAAGTTGGACTGCTGTTAACTGCAAGTCTTGGGCAGCCGAGTCCCTAACTTTTAGGAGGATTGTTGGGTCCTCAAATTTGTATAAATAAGAGATCTTATGGCCTCATTTGGGTTAGCTAGTAGGGAGCTAGTAGGCAGCTAGTTGTTAGCCATTTGATAGTCATTTTTAGTTGGTAGTTAGTCATTTTGTTTTAGCCATTAGTTAGCTAGCTTGTAATTCGAGTTGTAGGCCATGGATTAGTTTTGCTTTCAGCTCTTTCTCAAGCTCTCCTTGTGGACAGTTTTGATGTAATTGTTCATTCTTGGTTAATAAAAATGGATCCAGCTTTGCACCAGCTCTAAATCTCTCTTGGGAGGCTGTAGTTCTTGGGGTTGGGCCCATCTCAAGCGCCCAATACCTCCCTTGTTTATATTTATGTGTCTTTGCTGCATTCTCATAATAAAATCTGCTATTTGAATTCATGGCATAAGTAATTTAGGTTGATGCATTTTTGGTTTGGTGATAGTCATAATCTTTGGTTTCATTTACACTCCTCTTTCTCGTTCCATTACCATCTCTTCCATCTTGATCATGCATGCAAGCACATCTCTTCCTACCATTCCATCACTTCAAACCTTCACGGCCAAGCATCCTGTAGAATTGCACAGAACATCCTGTAGAAGACCTACAGGACTATCCTGTAGTAACCTCTGAGTATCCTGTAGGATCCCCTGCAGACGTCCTGTAGGAGGCCATTCACTCGGTTGCCGAGCTCCTGAACGTGGAAAACCTCTGTGGATGGATGCTAAGGGTCCATAGGGACCTCACCTAGCCTCCCCAACCTTTTCCACGCTTTCCTTCCTTCTCCATCCCATCTGAACAGCCAAACCCCAATTAGCACACAATCATAATCATTCCATCCACTTAAAGGAAAAATACAAAAACATGTCTTTTATGATGGAAGCAGTTTAGATCCATGCATTTTCACTTATTAGAGGTGGTAGCAGCATTGGTAGAAGTTTTCCTTCACGTCATTTGCATTATAGAGGCTAGACTAGTTAAATTAGGGTTTCCTAGGTTTACATGCTTTGATTTGCTTTCAGTTCATTTTTTGTCAAGTAGATTAGTCTTCTTTGAGCTAGCTTTCGTCCATCATTGATAAAGCTTCTTCTGTGAGCCCATAGAAGTTGGCTTGAGCCCTAGCGGACTTGTGGCAGCTGACCAAGTGACAGCTGCGACAAGAGCTAGTACTTGTGCATACAGCACCGTCGCTTCCAAGTTTGTACGAACTACCGGGTTGATAAAACAAGAGACGGGAAGCCCCAGGAGTTGTAGCATTATTGCTACAATACTGGAGCTCACCACCTGGACATTATGAAGATCAAGTTAAAACCTAACGCAAAGCCGGTTAAGAAAATACCTTACCATCTCAATCTGAAGTATAAGGAGAAGGTCCACTTAGAGTTAGATAAGATGCTCGCAGCAGGCATCATTGAGCCCGTAGAAGAATCTGATTGGATGAGCCCAATGGTGTTACAGGAAAATAAGCAGAAGGATGAAATAAGGATATGCATAGATCTCAGGAAGTTGAATGACGCTTGCGTGCATGATCCTTTCCCGACTCCTTTCACTAATGACGTATTGGATAATGTAGGTTGCGAGGAAGCGTACTCCTTCACTAATGGATTCTCTGGGTACCATCAAATCAAAATCCCTCCTGAAGATAGAAGCAATACGACCTTCACAACTGAATGGGGATGTTTTTAGTACACCGTGATGCCTTTTGGATTAAAGAATGCACCTACAATTTTTTCACTCATAGTCATTGTTGCATTCAAAGACTTCATCCATAAGTTTCTAGAGGTGTAGTTTGATGAATGGACTATGTTTGGGTTGGTAAAACGCCATGTGGTAAGCCTACGCTTAATTCTAGATACTTGTCGAAGGTACCAGATTGCGCTCAATTTGAAGAAATGTTTGTTTTGTGTCCCTTTTGGGACTTTGTTGGGTCACGTGGTGTGCAGACAAGGATTGATGGTAGACCCTGTGAAGATCGCAATGATAATTAACCTGGAGGCACCAAGGAGTGTGAAACAACTGCGCGCAACATTGGGACATACTAGGTACTATAGGAAATTTATCAAGGGTTATGCCCAATTCACCGCGCCTATGGAGAAGTTGTTAAAAAGGATGTCATGTTCTATTGGAACAAGACTATCAAAAAATCTTGGATGTTCTGAAAGAAAAAATGGTCACCACGCCGATTTTAGTCTTCACAGATTGGAAAAAGGAGTTTCATGTACATGTAGATGCGTCATGTATAGCATTGGGAGCAGTACTGACACAGGCTGGCGAAGGAGAATTGGACCATCTTATAGCATTCGCAAGCAGGAGGTTATCCAAGGCTAAGAAGAAATATTCCACCACTGAGCGCAAAGGACTAGCCATGGTATACGCGCTCTAGAACTTTAGACACTATTTGTTGGGTGGACATTTTAAGATGTATACGGATCATTCTGCATTGAAATACCTAGTCAATAAGCTTGTGTTGGGGGGAGAATACGCAGGTGGTTGTTATTGTTATAGGAGTATGATTTTGAAGTTATTGTGAAGCCTGGACAACTAAACGTGGGACCAGACCATCTGTCACACATCAAAAGAGGAGAAGAGCCCACTAATTTGGAGGAAGGAATCCCTGACGTGTAGCTATTTGCAGTGCGCATCGCGGATGGTCACTTTGAAGACATCATACACTTCCTAACGACCAGAACTACCCTAGAAGGCTACACCTCCTAATAGAAAAAGGAGTTAGTGGTGCGTGTGTCAGACTTTTCTGTCATTTCCAGACATCTGTACAAAATGGGGTCTGATGAAGTATTGCGATGATATGTACCGGAGTTTGAAAGAAGTAGTATCCTCGGGGACGCTCATGGGGGTGTCGTGTGATGCCATTATGTAGGAAGGTCAGTCGCGCAAAAGATTATATGCGCAAGGTTGTGGTGGCCAACCCTCCATCAGGATTCAAAAGCCTACTATAGGGCGTGTGATGTGTGTCAAAGTACTGGAAAGCCATCGCAAAGAGATGAGCTGCCTCTGAACCCACAGATGACGTTACAACCTTTCGAGAAATGGGCAATAGATTTTATGGGACCCATTCAGCCTCAAGGAAAGAAGACAGGAGTGCGGTACATTATCATCGTGACTGAGTATTTGACTTGATGGGCGGAGGCACAACCTGTGAAGGATTACACAGGAACGACCGTTGCGAAGTTTCTCTTTGAGTATGTACTGACATGATTTGGGTGTCCAAATATTTTGATGAGTGATCATAGTACGCACTTTCTGAATGAAACGAATAGCACACTGACAGAGGAATTTTAGGTATATCACCATAAAAGCATGCCTTATCAACCACAGGCTAATGGGACGATGGAAGCATTCAAAGGTACTAGACAGACAAAAATTTGACTGGACAAACACCCTTTAGTCTTGTATATAGTGTTGAAGCAGTTATGCCAATGGAATACATTGTGCCTTCTCTGTGCATAGTGGCACTCACAGGTATGACGGATCACGGAGCCCTGGAAGAGAGCCTCATGTAGCTTACTGAGCTTGAGGAAGAAAGGTTTCTAGTTGGATTTCACCATTAGGTCCAAAAGCAGCGCGAGAAAGCATGGCATGATCAACACATTAAACTGCACATCTTTAAGGTAAATGATCTGGTTTTGTTATATGACAGCAAGTTTGATAAATTTCCATGGAAATTTAGGATGCACTGGCTAGGGCCCTATGTCATTAAGGAGATTACCAATGGTGGAGCAGTTCAGTCGGTTAAATTGAACGGAGATCCCTTCCCAGGGAATGTGAATGGCAGTCGATTGAATCCATACACCGATGATCAGGCCAGGTGACTATATGAAGGTAGCATAGTATTAGCTCTCCAGGAAGCTGAAAGGAGGCACAAGACTGTAAACTACACTGCCTAGGTTAGGACACTGCGCGATCAGGGGATTGCGCAGAACGAGGAGATGTCATAGGATTCGCAACAGCGTAGAGAGAGTTGTGCTACCCTGGGAAAAACTGCGTAGATCAACCAGAAAGTGACCGTTAAATTCACTGTTCGTGATTTGACGATGAGAATGTGGCCAAATGGAGTGGGCGGTCGAAATTTAGACAAAATTTATGGGTAAGATCCTTGAAAATCTGTCGCCAATCTGGCATTAATGAACCGAATTTGGGGGGAACGATCGGATTTGAATTCAAAATGGCCTATAAATTACATGTGGATACCCAACGAAAAACACTTGGCAGTTTGAGCATTGAGTTGGTGAGCTCTCAGACGTGCATGAACCGTGAATTTTTTGATGAACTACTTGAATGCCAAGCGTTTGATCAATTTCCAGAGTCCGACCGCAATTTCATCCGTGAAATTATCCCCAGATCAAAAGCTATGGACAACGAAGTAGTGACAGCCAAGGGGGTTGTGCTAGAGGTTGTTATGTAGGCAGAAGGAGCTTCTCCGAAAGTTATAGAGGTACTAGGTGAAGTCCCCAAGTCACCATGGATGCCTAGACCAAAGCATACCCCGACCAAGGAGAGTGTGGAGGATAAGAAGGGGAAGCAAGTTGCGACACCCATGCGTACGTCGCATAGAAGAAACCCACAGAAGGAAAAGCCCATCGCCCTAGAAAAGGGAAAAACTATTAACTTGGAGCAGGAGGAGGAAGAGATTGAGGATGTCCTGATGGATGATGAGGATTTGGGGGTGGAAGTGGAGGACGTTGAAGTCAAGGGTTCTGACCCTATTACTAAGTTGCCTGAATACATCCCTCTGTGAAAGGGCAAGACCAAGGTGCCAAAGGACATTGATGAAAGCAAGGTTGCCTTACACATACCTCTACTTCCAGACGAGATTTTCTTTGAAGGACAGTGGTTGGGGTAGGTTCCTCCGTTGAAATTTGAAGACTGGGACTTAGATGACACTGAGAAGTTCCCTTACTTGGCGACAGAAAAGCTAATGCACATCGTTGTTCATACAACCATCGGGATGACTGTGTTGGAAATGCGAAAGTGGATCAGGGGTGTAGACAAAGCACGTCTTCTCAACCTGCTATGGGTGCTGCACAATTTCACACCCATTACAGTATTGGTAATCAAGCAACTACTATGCTTGGTGCATGATGGGTGTCTATGGCTGGAGGATCCAATACCCATCACTGACAAGTTGATCCATAGGATCACGCAGCTGCCCTATACCGGGAAAATTCGGCCATGATGTTTGGCAGAAAAGGTGGCGAGCATGCCTTAACGGAGGCAATGAAAGAGAAATTCAAGATCATGAAGAATCCGCGAGGCTATGCCATCTCGAATATCTGCAATCCTACGGTCAAGGTGGCCACGCAGATTTTGGCAGGAAAAGTTATGTGGAAGTGTTTTGTAGATGAAGTGTCGGCACCCGTCGTTACTCTAGAAGCCCAATGCATAGAAGGAGTCAAGTTTAATTGGGTGCAATATCTCTGCGGTTAGTTTCTCGCAAACTACCATGAGGCACAGGAGCTCAACAAGACCTTCCACTATGCATGGCTCTTACTGTCTATTGTGCTGGTAGCCTAGGAGCTACCTAAAGACAGTCAATTCCCCTTGGTCATGCCAGACCTGCCAAAAGTAGAGAAGTACACTTCGCTGTGGGTGACGAAGGATGCTCAACGCATCAAGGATAGCAAGATCTTTTGGATCTTTATGGAAATGAATATACACATGGCTATCAACTGCAAGCCGCGATTGTCACCTACTATGTTTTCCAAACTACAGGAGTACGTGGAGTTCAAGGCATAATTTCAACATGTATCGATGAGGGCACGGAAGGATCTTGAGCAGAAATGGCATGACTTGCCTTACTTGGCAAATGATGACGCGATCGATGCAGTTCTTGATCACTGGCTGACAGAGTGGCACACTACCTTAGTCTCAATGGTGGGATTGAGCAAGTTCACCACGCAACGCAAAAAGGAGGAGGCCAAGCTCAAGATGGTGCAGCTGGCTAAGAATAGGAGGAAGGAGGCCAAGGACAAGGCCCAGGCAGAGCGTGATGCCACACATCAGGTGGAAGAATAGATAGGTGGAGAAAAGCGCGGCTCTGATAAAGGTGAGAGGCCGCCCTCTCCCGAAACAGAGGAAGAAACAGATGAGCAAACAGAGCAACACAAAGTGAACGCACAGACGACGTTGTTCTATATTAAGCATCCAAGAGAACAAGAAAAGGTTGGGCTGCAGAAGAAATCCAAGGCCAATAAGATGTCGTTGGACCCAATCACCCTAACAGAGGGAGATTTGAACAACATTGGAGATACGATGTGGGATATCACCACGGAGGTACTACAAAAGTTTGAGCAACAGCAGCAACAACTATTGGGGGCCATCTAGATGGGTTTACATGAGTTGTAGATCTATGCATCACAGATCGGTGTGGCATCCACCAGCATCACCATTGGTACTTCAAAATTCATCAAGATGCTACATGCGAAGGACTCCTGAGCTATAGTGCTGCCAGAGGGAGCACTGACCACAAAAAATGAAGCTAACAGGCCCACTGTCAGTGCCCTCAAGGGAGTGGTGCTGAACTTGGCAGCGCTTCCTGGTGAGGTGCTCCACCTACTAAAGGATGGGGTGATCGTGGAGCTGAGGGCCCATGAACAGTGCGCTTTGCAGGTGATCAGTGAGCAGAAGATCAATAATGTGTAGATGGCCCTCCTGCGAGACACCACCCTCACTTCCATGGTGGAACTTACCAACACAAATCAACATATGATTAATCCCATGAAGGAAACTTGTCGAATCGTCCCCAAATTGGCCATTCCTAAGGATGCAGAGGCATATGAGTAGGTCCACAAACTTGTGATGGGGGTGTGTGACGCTCGCACAGAGTTGGCCAAAGTTCAGCTGGAGCTAAACCTCCAGATTTCAAAATTGTATTTGAAGGCCCAGCCTTCAACTCCACCAGAATTAAAGGAGTTGTGCACAACCATTGTCATAGAGGTGATAGCGAAAGTAGACAGTGTAGTAGTAGACTACACAAAGCCACTTACAAATTCTTGTTCTGAAATCAAAAAGTTGTTTATTTGTTTGTCATCAACAAATATTTGCCATTTCTTCAAATTATCTAGAATTACAGGCATGTGCCTTACTTCAGCAGTATACTAATAGTTAGGCTGAAAGGCTAACTTGCAGGTGCTGGAAAACATTGCTAAACTATGAGCCTGCATATTATGTTTTCTAGGAATTACAGCAACTTTGGTTTCTAAGAAATTGTTTAGTATTTCTACAATGGTTCCTCTATAACAACTTAATCTAGGGTCTTTGGTCATATATACAGCATTAATTTATTTTATCACTAATTCAGAATCTCCCATGACAGAAACTCTTATATCTCCTAGCTTCCTAACTAATTCAAGACCTAAAATTAGTGCTACATACTCAGCCATATTGTTAGTAAATTTAAAATTTAGTCTGTATGCATGGCGTTCTGAGCAATCATTCTCTAGATTGTATATCCAAACTCATACTTATGCTCCAAACTTATTGACTGGCCCATCAAACTTAAGATGCCACAATATCTCATGTTCATAATTAACATCATCTGTTTCCACCAACTTTTCCTCAACTTGACTACCTTGTTTAGTGGAAAGCTCTAAAGTTTGGACAGTTTCCTTTTGTTTTGAAACTGCAATTTATTTTGGTTCTGTATCAACACTCTCTAAAAGAGTTCCTTGTGTTTCATTAGTATTATACAAAATAAAAGAATCAATGTCTGAATGTATAGAGTAGATAGGAAAGTTTTGAGGTCAATCCTGGCTACTCACCATGTATTTTTTTAAGTTTCTTGGTACAGCTTCTTGGGTTGTCCAAAAACAGAAATTGTTGCATATGACATATCAAGTTGTAGAGATCCATGAAGTTTGGCTCCCCATGACTTGGATAACAGCATGCCATACTTCGATGGGATGTTAGCAACTACAATATCCATAAGGATGCTCTTGGCAGGATATTGAACTAAGGTAACACAAATGTCTTTAATCAACCCCAGACACTTTACTTGACTTGAGTCAAATGAAAATAAGTCCTTGTAATGTCCTGTAATGTCTAGATTCAATTTTTCCATTACTGATTTATGCATTAAGTTGTGGGAGGCTCCAGAATCCAACATTGCATTATGAATAATTTTGTCATGGATGCCAAGGCTAATGTACAAAGGTGGTATTCCTCCTTATATTGGTTTTCCATTGACATCTGGACCAAATATAAGTTCGGGTTGGTCATCAAATAGGTTAACAGAATCCTCATTTTCAGCAAGGTTCAGGGTATGGTTTATCTTTGTTTTGTAGGTTTCATTCTTGATTAACTCTGTCAAAGGGATTGAAATATTTAGCTTAGCTACCTCTGCTCCCAAATTAAAAGGAAAAAGGGTTTTCTCTATTTGAGGGTTTGGACTTTTGACAGCAGGAATTCGAGTGGGATGGTCTTATTTTCCTTTATCGGAGACTTCTTTTTGTGAATTTTCCAATCTAGTATTTTGAGGTGTGTCCACTAGTTTTTTGGGGGGGATTGAAGAAGAGGGTTGATCATCATAAGGTTTATTAGGGGTTATATCTTCAATGGTAGGACCAAAAGGATTATGGTTTTGTCTGGGGAGAATCTGAAGGATTTTAGAAACTGGGGCTTCTTTGATTTTCTTTGGTTGATTTGGCACTGTTTTTCTGGTTTGGTCAAAGATATCAGAATTCTTTTTACTCCTTAGGTTATACTACTTATGTACTTCAAAGATGGTAGAATCATAACCTTTTTCAAATTACTCTCCAGACTGGATTTGCAATTGTTGTAGTATACACCATTCCTGATCATCCTAGGTCATAAAAACAGCACCTTCATCATCTAATCCCATCAAGTTAATATGTGTATCTTTCTTTGGGTCTTCAGGATGGGATGTTTCTGCATAATTTTCCTAGAAAGGAGGTCTTATATTCTGTTTAGATCCATTTTTTCCAGTATTTTGGTTTTGGTTTTTCCTAAAGTTCGGGTTTCTAACTGGAGGTGCCTATTGATTATCCCATTTGGCTTTCCCCTCTATATTCTCTATTCCGTCCATTAACTTTTCCATGCCTTTTACTAAGCTATCTATTTTAATTTCAGAGGGTGAAGGCTCATCTTTAGTTGATCCTCTTCTTTCATTCCTAACTCTAACTCTTTTATCTAATAAATTAGCCTCTACACTTACTGTTACACTTTGCATATCTTCTAGGGTTGAGGGGTTTCTTTCCCTGAGCTAGAATGCCATGTCTGTGTCAAAACCATTAGGGAACTTTATTATTGCTAAGTCGGGTGGGGATCTAAGATTAACTAGAATTTCATTGTATATATTGTTAAATCTGGTGCAGTAATCTTGAATAGTTTCATTGGGTCCTCTCCTAATATTTTCATATTCAGAAAGGATCTGTAGAGGATTCTTTTTCTTTTCCCGTCTATTCAAAAACTATTGTTGAAATACTTCTAAACTATCAATACTATTATCAGATAGTGATCTAAACCATTTTCTAACATTACCATCTAAAGTCTAAGCGAATAATCTCATTTGGACATCCAAAATATCAATTTCATGAAGTTCAAAGTAGTATGTCATTTTATTAACATGGCGTTGTGCAGTGTAGTGTCCTATGCCATCAAATTGGACGATTTTACTCTGGTATTCTGCTGGCATGGCACCGAGTGGAGCATGTAAGACAAGGGGAGCATATCTATTTTCCATGGCTATAATTTTGGAAGGGCTAAAATGTGGGGTTGAGGCACTGGAAGGTGATGCAGTAGTGGAGGATGAACTAGGACCAGTGGGTGGTACCTAGGATATGATAGGTTGGTAAGGGAGTGAGGGTATGAATGGAGGTGAGGAATGAACTTCAAAGGTTGAAGGGAATAATGGTGAACTAAGAGTAGTGGATATTGGTTCAGAAAGCTCAGGGTTCCTAGCAGTAGTAAGGGATGACTGTGGGGAATTCAAAATATATTCATCAATTGACTAATTGACCTTTTGGATTTCGAGGTCTACAATAAACTCTAGATCTAGAAAAATTTCATCAAGTGTACTTTCAGACCTTGTTCTAAATAGGGAAAGATCAAATGACGCATCAAAGGGAAGGTCTTCTAAAAACAACCACTCATCAGGGCACGAATCAGCTTTGATTAAAGGAGTTTGACTAATTGAACTTTCTTCTCTTTTGGGTCTTCTCGAAATCAAGTTGGAATTATCAACTACTGGGGCAAGGTTTGGATCTGGATTAGCCCTAGTGTAGTGAGTTCTCCTTGAAGCCAGAATTTCAATCTTTTACTAATTACTTTCTTTTGTGAGATTTTGTAAATAACTTCTAATAAACCCTTTAAGAGGCCTGAAATAAAGATTTAAAATTTTCTTAAAAGTTTATTAAGACTGAGGATTTGATTCCCCAATATGGTCGCCACTATGTTATCACTCAGAATTTTCCTTAGAAGTTATCAGAAGAAGGAAGAAATCGAGGTAACCACAAACCAATGTTTTAAGTATAGGCTCTAGCCAACCTATGACTCAGAGAGGGCTCTCTCTATATAATTTAGCTTTGTTTCCTATGGGATTTTAGGCTAGTTCTTAGTGTTCCTTGGGGTTTTGGTTTTGATTTGAAGGTTGGGTGGTGGAATTCTTAGAGCGGATGGATAGAGCTAGGTCTCCAAGCCATTGGGCTATGGAGTCAACATAGCAAGACTAGACCAATTCATTAAAGGGAATGTTCACAGGGCAAGCTAGCAGAGAAAAATGCAAATATTTAGGCCTAATGGGTGAAGTAATTCTAACCAGGGTGAAATGGCACTTAAGAATCCTTAGACCAGGATCAGAATGAAGAACAGAGGATAATCATGAACAAAGGGAAATTAAGAATCCTTTGTTATAGATCACAAGAAGTCACCTAAACTAAGGAGAAATCAAGAATTCCTTAACTTAGATTTGTGAAGAAAACATATAATAATGAATAATAGTCAAGACAGAGTGCATTTAAGCAATTTCTGAAATATCATTCCATGTTATAACATTTAGATTTTAGAGATACATAAAAGATTATGGATAAAACTTGAAGAAAAACAACATTGAACATGAGAGAATACTTACTTGTATTTCACTTTACACAAGAATCTTGTAAGATATCTGATCTTTATTCCTTGATCTAGAAAGCCTATCCAGCCATTAATACAATAGAATTTCTAATTTGAGAGAAAAAGTCTATAGAAATGTTTTGGAATCCACACTACATACTTCTAATTGTGAAGTATTTATACAAAAACATATTACAAAATATCTCAAAACAACTTGAGATTTATTTTAGGAAATACAAATATCTTCTTGCAAGAAGATAGAGACAGCTAATGAATTGTTTCTTGTTGTCCCCTTTATTATGGTTGTGTTGGCCTTTATGGTTGAGGTGTAGCCCTTTATGCTCGCTTACAATTGTGTAGTTTCATGCTAGAATCTTTGTTTCTTTCATATTTCAACTGATACTCTTTAACCCAGATACCTTTTGACCATGTTGTGTTGTTTTTACCTGTTTCACCATGTTGCCTTCATTTTTACTGCACAGTAACTTTCAGCTATTTATTTATCACATTAAATCTATCATTGTCTCCCACCATTCTACATCTGGTAATTTCACATTTACCATTCTCCTATATATTTCATCAGCCTCAGTATATTTAGTAAAATTTGGCTTGGTGAGGAACAAATGTTTTACCTCATGCTCAAGGAAAAACAAGTTCTCAAATGTTTCATATAATACTTTACCTGTTGGCAGGGCTTTAATGCATGAAGAACTGGCTTGTTCCTTAGCCAATTTTCTAAGTCTATCCCCATAGTCCAACTGTTTCATTAGTTTATCATGGATGACCATAGGACTGGGCAGACCTTTCTCCCTCAAAATCTAGAATTTAGCCATGAACTTATCAATGGCTACCTGCATATTGTGGCACTTTTCTTCCAAATTAAGCATAAGGTTCCTTTTGGAAATGACCTTCCTTATTTCTAAAATGGAAACGGTCCTATCTTCTATATTTAGCTCTTAGAGCTCATATCTATTCTTGCTGTTGAGGAAGTGGATGAGTCTATTTGCATCCTTTGGCTTATTTCCCAACTCCTCCTTTACTTTCTAGATAGCTTCAGTAGCTATCTTCACCAACTCTGTCTATTCAAAAATTACTTGGATTGATGGCAAAATATCATTGACAGAGCCAATGATATTGGCCCACAACATTTCTTTAGTTTGTCTAAGTGGTTTCTCCAGTGTTAGATCCTTTTCTAGGATTTTGATTATCTCACCCATTCTCTAGGCCTTTTGTGTTTCCTCTTTCTATTTGAGTGGAGCAAGTTTGCAGTTAGTTTCCAAAATTGCCACCTTTTCCTTCAATATTTTCATCTTTGTAGCCTGGATAGACATATCTTCCATGGCTTTCACAAGTTCTTCTACTTTGTCTCCTAATGCACCTGCTGCTATAGTAGATTCTGTTGTTACTAGAAATGTTGATGCAGGAGGAGCTGTGGGTGCTAGTGATGCTGCTAGTGTAGAAGGAACTGTTGTGGATACCGTGGGGATGGCAGTTCTGGAATTTGCGACCAAGTCACTTTGCTTCGATTGAATTAAAGTGTCCAACTCCTTCTCTATCTCCTTGAATTGATCATTCAACTTCATGTTCAATTCCATGAGCTCTTCATGTCCTTGTTGGGCTTTTAGGACCTCTAATGTTTGTGGATGATGTAGCTGGGGTATCTTTAGCTGCTTCTTGAGTGCATCGATATCATCATTTTTCTTCTTAATTAGCTACTTTTTGGCTTTTATATCCTTGGGATCGTGTCCCAATTCAATTACTAAGTCCTCTATGGACTTGATCCTTGTATCCTTGGCCTTTGAGGAGGCCTTCTCCAATTGAAATTGTGCAGATATGTTATTTAAGGAATTTTATAGTTGATGAGCATCCATGGCCTTTCCAATCAAGGTGGAGTATATCATCTTCCTTGTTTGTTTTTGTAGCTCAATCTGGTCTATGGGATGGATATCCCTTGCCAGCACTTCAAAATCTACTTTCTTGAAATTAGAGGTTGTTTTTGGTTGTTGAGTTGTAGTCTTGATAAAAGTCATCTGAATTTTCCCCTCTTTGATATCAAAGGCTAACATTAGCCTGGTTTGATTAGTAGGGGTCATCTTCAGGAACTGGGCATAAGTTTAGACCTTAAGCTTCTCATTCTTTTCTTTTATTTCCCTATACTTTTCCTTGATGTCTTGGCCTTTGTCAGCAGGAATTCTGAAGGAAGATACCTCAAGAGTGAGCTGCCTTTCCAACACCTAAGTTTGTGATGTGGAGGGTGTGCCTTCCAATGGGGTGATGGGCTTGCTCCTATTTCCTTCTATGCTGGTGACCTCTGTTGTCTCCTCTCTGTATTCCTATTCAGAGTCAGGATTCACTCTCTGTCTTTTTGCTTGGCTTGTATCTGCATAAGTCTGTGAAGTGGCCCTTGCTGATGTGGTGGCCTCCTCCCTACTTCTTTTTAGGCTCTTCTCCTCATTTAGAGGAGTCTACACAACTGAGGTGGTACTCATGGTTGTCTCTAGTTTTCTTGGTTACTCTAGCCCATCTCACTATTATGTCCTGTCTAACTGCTCTGGCCTGCTTGAATGTTCTGGCATCTATAGGAAAGAACCCTCATCAAGTTGTTTTTCAAGATCAATTAGAGCATTCTCTATGGTTATTATGGTGCTGTCTTGATCAACTAGGGTTTCTTCCACCCATTTTGATTGGTTGGCATAGGCTTCAATCTCAATTATGGGATGGTGAATAAAAGGTCCTAGCTTGACCTTTTTCCTCTTCTTGGTGATGAATTCTAAAGGGTCATATCTCCAAACAAAACTTCTTTGGAATTTCATGCTCTGCAATATCAATTCTGCTTCACAGCCTGCCTCCCCAGAGTTGCATATGAAGGGGCCCAGTTGGTCTTTTATTTTGAATTTTGCCTTCTTCTTGCCATTTACAAATTTTATCTCATCTGCATTGATAATTTTCCTATAGTATTCTAATGCAAACAACCTCATTGGGAGCTATTTTGGTAGTTTGTATGGTGCCAACATGCAACCATAAATTCTGATTTCGGTGTGGTTTTGGTATAAATACCAATCACCCACTTTGGTTTGTTTATATAGTTCAAGGATCCTTTTTATGTCTGGACTGATTCTTGGAGGACGGATTCCTATCAACATTGGCATGACTGGGTGTACAAATAAATCAATGAAGTCAGCATATGAGTATGGAGATTGATATTTATGGATCAATGGGGTCCAAAAAATGACTAATTTGGGCTTACCCTTTGTGTCAATCTTCTGAAGGATGAATGGAAACTTATCTGATTGGTAATATAGAAAAAGATGATACAAAATAGAGGAGTATTTGAAGACTCTCTCGTTGCTCATTCTAAGAAACTAGTCATGCATCCTATCAGATATAAACTGGACATAGTCATAGATAACAACAGGAGGCTGCCCTAGAGTGTAGATGGACATGAAAGCTAAGGTAATTTCATCAATATATTCACTGGTGGTGTAACCCAGGACATGGGATATCATGGCTACAATGTTTTGACCTAATGGGGAAAAAATAGTAGCTACATATGGAGGAGGGTCCTTTGGGATGTGCTTTTCTTCTCTAATGAAGGTTTGGAACATATCAACCAATTTTGCAGTGGTAAGATTGGGGAACTGGTCTAATAAGCTTCCAATTGAAAGAGGAGTCAAGTTTTTCCTTGGTTGGAGTTGTAACATTTCATTTATGTACTCTATAGTGATGGTAAAAAGTATGGTTTGGTTAGGGGACATGACTGCTCTTTGACTTGGAATGTAGTTGGCATGACAATAATGTACAATTTCTGGGAAAATGTGGACTTGGGGGAACTCATACTTGGGCAAATTGGACTCCCAAAGACCAATTTCAGCATGGTTCAGGTATTTATCCCTACTTTGGCAATATACTTTGAGTGGGGATTCTTGGATAGAAGTGTCCTTTATCTGGAAATCTTTATTGGCTAGGGAAAGGTGGTCCAGGTCTAAATGAGGTGTAGAGATGGGTCTCACATCCATAGCAATTGGGGCAGCCATTCTCAGTTCTTGTGGATTTGAGTATGGGGGTGGTAATTTGCAGTATTTAGGGCAACGATGTTTTGCAAGGAGTAGGCTTGAGATCTTGAGTATTTTTAATTAATTTTAACTTAACTAAAAACACTCAACAACTAGTTAATTTGAAATTGACAGGGTATTTGGTGAATTCTGGTTTAAATACCTGGAACTTGGGTGAATTGGCTCTAATCAGGGTAGCTGGCAACTACAAGTGGTCGAATGGGCTTTGTATAAGCTGTAAGGCCGACTGGGTTGTCTACGGCGTCTTTGGAGTGAAATTGTACGTGGCTTGATGGCTTCAATGTTTGCAAGTGTCATGCATCCGTACAGAGGCTTGCACATGAAAATTCAGCGAAAACAAATGATTTTGGGGCTTTTGGCTTTTATACGCAAAAAGTTATTTTTTGGTAGGTATAGGGTGAATAGTGGTAAATTTGTTACGTAGCGGGAGGGCGGTAGGCGGTTCCTTTCGAACCGCTTTTGGGCGTTCGGTGGTATTTGGGAAGGGTCACCCGATTCCATTCATCAAATGACACGTAGCATTGGGGGGCAAGGGAAAACCACTTTATCATGTGGGTAAAGGATGGATGTCGGGTTGGCCCGATATGGATGAGGGTCGTCGGATGAGGAGGGGGACAATCGCACGGTGATCGGGTGGAGAAGCTACGCGGAGGCTAGTGGGGGGCCCGGTGGGCACTTAATTACAGCGGTATCAGGGTTTAATAATGGCTTAAAGTGAGATTATGCTATCGAGGTAATTAACGGAGGATTAAAGGGGACTTTATTAACTTGATCGCAAATCAACCAGTTAAAGGTTTTGGTCGGGTTTTAGGTGAAAATCATAGTTTATAATTAAACTAGGGTGTAGGGTTAATTTATACATAGGAGTTAAATATATACGGGAAATTGGGTTTATCGGGATTTAATATAATAAAGTTAGTAATTAATATGAAAAATGGGCGGAAAAGGGAAAAAGACTCAACAAAATGCTTTTTTGTGAATTACATGTTTTTCACATATTTACATTAATACTTAGGGTAAAGAATTTTTGTGGGTTTTTTTTGGTATGAAAAGTGTTTTATATGGGGGAAAATTGCTTTTCCTAGGCAAAAAGTGTTTTAACCATAGGAAAAGGAGTATTATTAGGAAAATGAATGAATTGAAGGGGGGATGAACTTTTATGAGGGGAATCTAGTACTTGATATCCATAAGTCATTGAGCCGAGGGTCCAGTCCCTCCAAAAGTCAGAGAAATGCTCTAAGCCTCTTTGACTTAAAGGTTTTAAGTACTTTGAACTTTATTATGGGAAATTAGTTAAGTAAAGAGGTGAAATGAATGGGGGAAGTTAATTAATTGACTTTGAAATCCATTTGCATGCTTGATTGTCCATTCATATTTGGAACATATGATGAAAGATGATAAATATTTTTTTTTGTCTATTCAATCATCATACTCCTGCAACCTTTCTTCTACTTGCCCATCTACTTATCCTACCATTTTTTCTTCGCTTTATTAGGGTGCATTTAAGCTAGAAAACCCTTATCAATATTTTATTTTCTTTGCATAGCAAACTATCTAAATCAAACCTTATATCATCCAAGGGCTCAGATTAAACAGTTGAGCTCCTTTTATTTACTCTACCTATCTAATTATTTGCCAAGATTACACTGTTTGGTCAAATTTTATTCTCTATCTATAAACATAAAATTGAAAACATGAAATAGCCAAGTTTAAACATTTTTGACTATCATGGATTGTGGCAAGGATTACAAGCTGCACACAATCATTTATTATGCATAAAATTAAATAGGAGTGGCATTTTGACTTGCACACTTTCCATGGTCTCTTTTGTCTTTTGGGTTCCTATATATATATATATATATATATATATATTATATTTTACCTATTTTCATTCTTTTTGTCCTTTGATTATTCTTTTAGGACACACCCTCTTTACATTTTTTTTATTTTTTTTTAATTGGAAAACATTTGCAGAAAGTAAAGGTATGTACAATATTACAAGGCTTAATATTAGTCAATCAAAATTATGATTCCTATTGGTATAGAAACCTAACACCACAGACCATGGGATTGTATAAAAAGGGAGTCTTAGAAAAGTCTAAGGCAATTCATAAGTGTTTGGTAGAGTTCAGAGTAAGTTGATGGGTCTGTGAGAGCTAAGAACAAAGAGTCTTAGCGTAGGAAGAGGCTCTGCAGCTGAGTCTGCAAAGGCCTAGGGTAGAAGTCCGCAGTTGAATGCGCAGATCCTGTAGCTGTGTGCGCAGGGTAGTTAGAGTTTGTACTGGAAATCTGGATTATCAACAAAGATAAGTATTCTGGAATTACCTGTGTATTTTACTTCTGTTAATTGCATGCGACTATGTTATGTTGAATATTGGGTTCATGTTTTAATACTACTCTGATGCATGAATCTATATGTTTCTCTTTGTTATATGAATGCAAGTAAGAATATATGTTTACGCGTGATAATTATAACTACCTATTAAGATAGTATGAAACTAAGAGAATCTGAGTAAATATAGAAGTAAGAGTAATTACAGAGGCGCATAAGTGCCTAATCTATCTATTTAGGGTCTGCGAAGGATGATTGGAGACTTTCACGAAGGCTTCAAGGACGAATAAGAGAAATATTGTGATAATCCCTAAAGGGCTTATCGGTCTGTGTGAAGGAAGGGTTAGGGCATATAACCGACATCACAACCATTTCAATGTGCGGAAACTTGGTTCTAGCATCCCCCCATACTGCTTCGGGTGAGACTTCAGTCTGCGCTCTGCGGATTGATGCCGAAAGGGCCAGTAGTGTAGGGATTTGTTTGGCTGCTTAACATTGAACCTAGGTCAGAGCCCATCAAGCCAACAATAACTATGCTGATGGAGAAATTGCTAAAGAAAGATGTGACCTTTCAGTGGAGCGAAGAGTGGTAGAAATTTTGGATGTACTGAAAGAGAAGATGGTGACTATGCCTATTCTGGTTTTCCTGGACCGAAATAAGGAGTTTCATTTACATATTGATGCATCTTTCATAACATTAGGTATAGTACTAGCGCAGCCAGGAGTAGGAGAAATTGATCACCCCATAGCATTTGCAAGCAGAAAATTGTCCAAGGCAAAGAAGAACTATACACAACTGAAAGAGAGGAGTTAGCTATGATATATGCATTACAAAAGTGCAGGCACTATTTGTTGGGAGAAAATTCAAGATGTTCACCAATCACTTTCTACTAAAATATTTAGTGAATAAGCCTGTTTTAGGAGGAAAAATTTGTTGATGGTTGTTAATTTTCCAAGAGTATGACTTCGAGGTTGTAGTGAAGTCAGGAAGATTGAATGTTGGGTATGATCATCTATCAAGGATAGAGATAGGATAAGAACCCACAAGTATTGAAGATAACTTGCCTAGTCTGCAACTATTTGCAATCAGAGTCGTAGATGATCACTTCGTGGATATTATTCAGTTTCTGACTACACGAATGGCACCCGTGGAGTACACTATGAAGCAAAAGAAGGAGTTGGTAGTCAGATGAAATACTGTGTAGATAGTTCCTAAACACGAAAGACAGATTATTCTGACAAAAGATCATGGCGGAGTCGCAAGTGGACATTATGCAGGAAAGGCCACCAAGCAGAAAATCTAGAGGGTTGGGTTATGGTGGCCCATAGTACATAAGGATGCAAAATAATTCTTCCACGCATGTGATGTATGTCAAAAAATAGGGAAGCCATCTAGGAGAGATGAGATGCCACTAGTACCATAGATAACTTTGTAGGATTTTGACAAAAGGGCTATTGAATTTTTTGGACCTATCAGTCCACCAGGGAAAAGGACTGGTGTGAGGTATATAATCACTACAACTGATTATTTGGAAAAATGGGCCTAAGCACAGCCATTGAAGTATTGCAACACAAAAACTACTGTGAAGTTCATTTTTAAATATACATTGTCCAGATTTCGCTACCCAAGGATTCTCATGAGTGACAAAGGGACACACTTCTTGAATAAGACCATCGAAGCATTAACTGAGGAATTTCAGGTTTACCACCAAAGAGCACTCCTTATCATCCTCGGTTAAATGGAATCGTGAAAGATTTCAATAAGATTCTAGGGAATGCATTGACCAAGGTATGCAATGTGAATAGGGATGACTGGGATCTGAGGATTCCAGCGGTGTTGTGGGCATACAGGACAACATGCAAGAAATTAACAAGGAAGACACCTTTTAGGTTGGTATATGGACAAGAGGAAATTATGCCTATGGAGTAAATTATGCCAAGTTTGAGGATTGCAGTGTTCACAGATATGGAAAACCCTGACATTATGAAGGAAAGGATGTTACAGTTACTAGTTCTAGAAGAAGATAGGTTCATAGTAGGGTTCCATTAGCAAGTACAAAAACAAAGGGAGAAAGTCTGGCATGACAAGCACATCAAGAAGAAGACATTCTGGGAAGGAGATATTGTACTATTATATGACATTAAATTTGCGAATTTCCAAAGAAAATTTAAAACACATTGGTTATGACCATATATCATCAAGGACATCTCTGATGGTGGTGAAGTTCATCTCACGAAGTTAAATGGTCAGCTGATTCCGAGACGAGTGAATGGTAGAATATTGAAAGTATACACGGATGACTTTGTCCCTGAATCTTCGCACTAGAAAATGAAGGAAAGAAAGTCTTAGTTCTACCTGCAGTTGAAAGTAGGCATGGGACTATAAACTACTCTATAGAAAGGGACTTCACCAAAGGGAGATTACTGCACAATACTCAAGAATATGACAAAGTTCGAAAGAACTATGACAAAGAAAGGATGATTGCACCACAAGTGTTATCACCAAAAAATTGATCATCTAGCCTAATTTACTAGATGGATCGAAGTACACCATGTAAAGCCAAACTATAGTAAAATTTCATTCACTGTGACAAATTACTTAATAAACCACCTTTTTTAAGTAATTTATAGTTAAACCCATGAAGAATAATTAAATAGATCATTATTTATTTGATTTTATTCTAGAAATAATTAATTAAACCATTGTTGAATTATTATTCCTTGTCATATTTGACCCAATCATGAAAAATAAATAGATAAGTCATTAACTATTTTATTTTTCTCTAAGAATAATTAATTAATCACTAATTAATTATTATTCTTTGTCAAATTTGACTAAAACCCTTAGGAATAATTAAATAAACCCTTATTTATTTATTATTCCTTAACTAATTCCTTGAGATGATAAATAAATCATTTATTTATTTATTATTTCAAATATAGTTTTTTTAATACTTTTTCCCTCCTAAACAAATATAATAAAATATTTATGGCGGTTATTCCAAGAATGGGATCAATAATCTTTTATTATTGCTCATTATTCGAGGATAACTCAATATTAAATACAAGGGTTTTCCATTCATTATTCACTTTTGATTACTTTCATTGTTGCACCCATTGTTGTAACTCTGATTATTTTCATTGTCACACACCATATATTTGTTGGGTTTACACATTATAGAGGAGAGAGACTCTACACAAGCTGAAGATGTTTGAGGATAGCCAATAACCCATCCCATAGAGGGGGACTGGTAACATTTATTTGTTCCCTTCACAGGTGTTATAATAAAACTATTCTTTGTATATATGGTTTCCATTGGACAATTGGAGTTATTACTCTTTCTTTTTGTTGTTCAACTATGATTATGGGCATATATCATAATTTTGGCAGGTTTTGTTTCTATCATTTGTTGCAGATCTACAATGTTTAGCAGCCATTTATATTGTTGAGATTGTTTGTCATCCACAATCTTAAGTAGGTTCTTTTCATACATATTTGAGAAGAAAATACCACAACAAAATTGGCGAATCCACTAGGTTTTATACTTTAGATCCAGAAACCTAGGTGACCTTCGGTTTCATCTTAGGGTTTCTTCTTTTTTCAATTCGCTTAATTTTTCCTAGTTTTTTAACCCTAGATCTGTTAAATTTCTGACTTCCGCAAGCTTTCTAGTCTTTTCCACAGGTCACAAGAACTAGTCGCAACAAAGGCAGAACTTTTTTTCGAGATTTGCCAACTGAAATCCACGGAGAAAAAATCACACTTTCTGGCTCAAAAAAGTGTTATCTAGAGGCTAGAGCACACTTATCAACCCAAAAAGTGTGATCACTACAAGAAAACAGGTCAGTACTTGCGATTTTTGGGTTTTAGGGTTTTTCTCATATATGTTTCTGAGTTTTGCAGAGAGTTGTCTACTAGGTTATCTAAACTCTGTCTCATCCCGCTTAGGCATTGATCCACTCTGATTTACTCGTTGAAGTCAAATTTAGTCTCCCCTAGGGCTTCTAGTATGCTTCCACCTTTCTAGGAGGAGTTTAGCTGAGTGACTAGTCTAATTTTCTGTGACGCTTTCAGCCACATTTTCCAAATATGTACCCTTTTGTTTCTTATCTGTTAAGATAGGTTTTTACCATCCATAGTTTCACATTTAAACTTGTTTGGTCATTTTCCTTAGGGTCCCATAGGTTGCCCTAGGTGTTTCACCCATCTCCCTATCTTTTGGAAATGATCTTCCTCTCTAGTTTTTTGTTGTTGTTGCACGACTTTCCAGTAGCTTAGTGTCACTTGATCCCAGTCACACTGACATTTAGATCTCTTGACTATTCCAATGTATTTTCTGTCAATTTAGCCACCAACCAGCATAGTGTTTACAAACCTAGTTTGGGTGGGGTTTAGTTAATTGTTTTGTTGTTCATTTTCTGTTATTAATTTCAGTTTATTTTCAGCAAGATTTTTTCTTTTTCACAAACACGGTCTAGGCTTAATCAATTAATACACTTGCATGCACAAGCACACCTTAAGCGAAGGGCGTTTGGTTTACACTGCCAAGCCAAGACTTAACATAATAAATTTATCTCCCCTCATCGAGACAAAGGCATATTGTTGATCTCCCTTCACCATTTATGTGTTACGTGTGTATTACCACCATTGTGCAACCAAGGCATTTATCATGGACACTATTAGGCCTTCACCCCCAGTTTCCTCTTGGGCATATTACCCCCCCTCGGGTTCGAGTTCATAGCCCTTTGATTCCCCAGACTGACTCTTCTACTGGTTCACCTAATTCCTCATCTGATTCCAAGCCTCCTTCACCACATATCATCACCATGTCTAGACCCACAGCTGGTGTAGGAACCCAAGCTGGTGTTGGCTCCGATTCAATCTCGGTGGTCACATCAAGCAGAACAGTCTTAAGAACCATTTTGGAAACCCCCCCGCTCCCCTTTATGGTTGGGTTAAGTCTATCGGATTTTAACCAATTGATAAATGACCCCATACACCATGATGTTGGTTGGCCTTCTATGCTGACTAAGCTTCCCTCAGACATCCCAAAGTTTGAGGGTAATGTTGGAGAGGATCCTATCAACCATGTTCGATCCTTCCACACGTGGTGTTTATCCAACTCCATAACCAATGACTCCATTCATCTTCAGCTATTCCAACACATGCTCACTAGAGACGTTGCAAAATGGTATGTAAACCAACCCTCCACAACTCATTTCATTTTTGTGATGCTTTCTCAAGCATTCCTTTCATATTTCTAGTTACCTCTCTAGTACGACACTGGTGCAGAGCTATTGACCTCATTTTGTCAGTCCTCCGCCACTCACCTATCTGACTATGTTCAATAGTGGCGTCGAAGGAGGAGCACATGTCGTGCCCCCTCTTTCGAAGACCATGTCTACCTAGATTGGTTTCTTAGGAGCCTTCTAGCACCCATTGGAAAATATGTCGCATCCCATTTTCCTTAAAACGAGGAATAAACTCTCCAAATGGCTTTGAGACATGACCTGATTTATGCACAATCAAGTTATGTCTATACCATCATTCCAGATCTCCCTCGTCCTGGAAGTGCCAATGCGCCAGGGGCATCTCACTCTGCCGATGGTATCGTTGGAACCCTTTCACACCCTTCGCCATATACTCAGCAAAGTTATGGCTATCTGCAAGGGGGCACCAATTCCTCTAACACTCATTCCCTTCCTACTAGCAACATGTTTTCAAGACCCCAAGCTGTCTACCAAACTGTTGCTCCTCCTTATGCATAACCTAGCACCCCAGCCCCTCACGAATTAGCGTTGCAGCCTCCCATGCATCCTTAGCCCCATCAGCCAATGCCCCCTCAGGGCTAGGTGTTTGCGTAGTAGAGTGCAACCAATCCCCAAAATTCGAAGAAAAATAATAAGGGGAAGGGCAACAATGGTAACCAAGGTATCAAGGTAACCATCCTAGTGAACCCCAGGGGAACCATCCTAACACCAACAACCAACAACAGGGCAGCCAGCCCAAGCAGAACAAGGCTATTCATATGAACAAGACTTGTGCATGTTGTGGTGTACATGGCCACTATACACATCAGTGTCCTCTTTTACCCCAGATGCGCCAAATGTGGGAAGCTCAAGCAGCTTCTAGAGGTCAACAATCGCCTCATAATCCTACGCCATCTCAACCGGTAGTGCTCACATGTCCTTTCCCTCAGCAAGGATTTGTTGTTTCTCAACCTCGACTAGGTCAAACAGCCCATCTCCCCCAACCTTCTGGTCCTGGTGACTACTAGATCCTTATGATGAACTCTGATGAGGTTAACCCCTCGAATATTAACTTGCAAACTCAGTCGTGTCAATATGACAAGCCATCGACTTCGTCTGCCACTGAGTCCAAAACCAAAGCATTTGTTGAGCCTCTTACAACACCAAATGGTTTGTTAGATATCCCTCAACCTGAAGTTAAAACCATTCCCAAGATCCCAAAGGGAACATTACGCCATAATGCGGCTTCTAACCGAGATGCCCATACATATAGTATAGTAGACGACTTGGCACAATCACCTGCTGCCATATCGACACTGGAAGTCCTCTAGTCGTGCCCATCTCAAAAGAAATCTCTACTAATTTCCTTGGGTAAAGTAGATCCTTCTGACGATCGTCTGATTTTCTTCTCGGTTGATACATTTACCAATCTGAGTCTATAATGCCATCATCTCCCAATGCATTATTGACGAAGGTGCATCCACCTGTGTGATGTTTGCTGCTGTTTGGAAACAACTTAAGTCACTTGAGTTGTTCCCCTCCACCATCACTTTGTGTGCTTTGGATGGACACTCCTCCAAGACCCTTGGTATGTACCGCAACTATCCAGTGACCCTTGAGGGCAAGGTTGTCCATGTCGACAATGAATTCATTAATGCCCCTTTGGATTACAACATTCTCTTAGTTCATAGTTACACATATGACTTGTCATCCATCGTGTCTGTGGTGTTCTACAATATGTGCCTCCCCCGTGACGGGAATATTGTTACCATCGATCAGTTGACTTACTACGAGCCAGTATTCGCGACCTCCCTCGAGTTAATTATCTCGTCGGTGTCTGATAAAAAGTCTTCAACTCCTCTCACCAGTATTTCACCCAGAGTCTATAAATATTCTTCATTGTTGGGTGTTTTCCCTGGTCCTCCCCTTCCCATATCAAAGCCTAACTCTATGAGTGTTTGCATGTTACAAGCATCATGGGTTGCCCTTAAGGAGTTTGGTACACCTGATCAACAGCCAACTCCTCAGCACCCTAATGTTTCCATTGCAGCCGAGCCCTCTAGATCCACCCCCCCAATGCCTCCTCCATTTGTGGGTGCCTCTCCTATGTTTCCACGAGAAAATGTTCCTACAGGTCTCAACTATCCAGGAACTATTCCGCAGGGACGTTATCCTACAAGACAAATATCTTTCTTATTCCCCCCTACGGGAGTATTTTTTTTCCCTGTCATGGCTTCACTAGTCCTTCCTAACATGACTCTGGGGATCTCAGTATGGTACATCGATCCCCCTGCAAACATTCCACCTGGTTAGCTAAGACATTATCATTCAACCAGTCCCCACGGCCCCTACCACTACTTTAATTCCATCACAACCTCAACAAGAACCCACTCCTGTTGTGAAAGAATCTAGCCAGGGGGGTAGATCTAAAAGGAAAGAATTGAAAAACAAGGCTCCCCAAGCTCCTCTAGCCCCTAAGGCCCCAAAGCCGTCACCTTTGTGAGCTTTGTGTAATGTTGTGGGGCACACCACCAATAATTGTCCTAATCTTCCTCAACTCAAACCTTTGGTTCATGAAGCATTCCCTTAGTCAAATATCCCAGAAGTCCACGTTAACTTGCTGAGCCCATCCAAGAAACTCAAAACACTACACACAAATCACCCTTGTGCCATATGTGATCATCATGGTCACTATTCCCATTGTTTCCCTCATCTCGATGAATTTCATGATTGCCTTCAGGCGCTTCGCGAATACGAGACCACTCATAGTGTATCACCTACTCCTCTACCCATGGATTCTAGTACAATTAAACCAAAACATGGGGACTCTCGTCCCCCCATCATGATCCTTCCCCCTAATATCGAGATGATGGACACCACGGGCCATGTCCTTTACCTATCATCATCCTTGAGTTCCTCACATGCAAATCTTTCTGAGGTTTCTGCACACACTTCTATGGAACCTCTTTCGACATAATCCCAAGTCTCAACATCTGTAGATCCTCCATGTACCAACTCGTCGTCTCCCATTCAAGATGATGTGTATGTGAACATTCTTTCTCAGGTTGATGCACCAGGTACCATCACCGCATAATGTAGTCAGTCTTTCTTCTGTCTGCCCATCTTCTATTATGATGAGGACATCATGGAAGCTATGTCTACTCCTAATTATCCTTGGGACAATATGCACCATCATGCATACTTCCTTCTATATTTGGAGTCCACCACTCTAAATACATCTGGTTCGCCCATAGCATACTGGGGGGACACATAGGCCCCTACATCTCCTTTGGAGGATTTCATGCCAAGTTGTGTTGAGATGCTTGAATCCCTGTTTCGAGCACTCAGAACAAAATGGTGCTCCACAAACTCCTCCTACTAGGGGGCATCGTTCCCACCTTTTCATACTAGATCAATCCCCTCCATCACATATGTTTGCAGGCAGTATCACATTCTTGGGGGCATGTTGGCTTTCCCTCAGTCATTGATTAACATAAGTCTTGGCCTAGATCCCACTAGATCTAGGTATGGCCAATTATCCTCCCATTCCTTGGATAGTTTTCCTTACCGACCTCTTCGGCAAGCCATATGCACATCACATATCGTAGACATTTGATACCATATCTTCAAATATTCTACTCTATGTCCACATAGTCCCTATGTTTGACTTTGTGGGTGAGGATGATTCTAGACCTCCTCTAGTAGTTCATTCTCGTTTTCCTCTTCCCTTAATTCTTCACCAGCAACCATCATTCTAAGAAGAATTAAGGTCATGTTTAGACAAGTAAGGCCACTTGCGTGAAAATCATAGATCCCAATTCCAATGGTTGGTTTGTCCACTATGATCTCCACAAGATTTAGGTCCTCTTCATCCTCTCCAAATTCACCACAGCTCACTTAGCAAATGAATCCAAATTGGAGGGAAAATGTCCTTTCATAGAAAAATCCCCAATTTTTCTATCACCCATTGCGACTGGACCGTAACTCAGTTTGACGAACCATCAGTACCGTTGGAAATATATCAATGAGTTCTATAATGGGTCTTCCTCATTTTTTGACGATTTGACACTTCACCATGAAGCCTTTTTTCCAAGAAAGGTCACGTTGTCGCCTCTCAAAATCAAATTTCATCATAAAGCGACACTTTTACTTCGAGGTGAACCTCCTCTTAATACTTTTCATACCACATGTTGACTTTATTCATGAGTAACCATCATTTACTTATGTTTTTATGGTCCCCATCGTGCCTAGTCTTTGTAGCAACGTCATCAAGTCACCCTTGTTCAAAGCATCTGCAATGAGTCACCCTTGCACTCTTGGAGTATATTTCATGTCCCATCATATCATGACACAACATTCCATCCATTGTTGCATACCGTTCATCCTGTGTTGCCCATTTCGGCCTCCAGCCATATTGTCCCCATCGCCTCCGGAGTTGAGTCAGTCACTACTAGGTCAACCATGCATTTTATGCTCTGACAAGGGAATTTGTTTGTTTGTCCCTTAGTCCCAATTTTCCCCATTATCCCTAGTGCTAATACATCATTCACAATGCTATTTTCCCTCATGATTTAGTTGAGGATCCTCACTCCCTCACCTATCGCAGGCCCTATTCTATCGACATCGTCTCATTTATTCCATAAGAATGGCTAGAGGGCAGTGTATCTTGGTTCTAGCTCCCATTCTTGTTCGTCGCTTTGGATCAAGCAAAGGGACTCATTATTGCCCTTTGATTTGGTTGTTTCATGTTCTTGATCCATACACTTGATGGTCCAGTGATGCAGCAGATAGTACCAGTGATTCCCGGGTGTGTGTGAGATGTTTCAGACCTCATGAGGGAATAGCCCTTCGGGTAACCCCCCACATGCCTAGATGCATTCTTATTATGCTACAACCTCAAATTCAGTTCCACAGAGTTAATGGGTTCAGTTCCTACTGATCACAGTGTTCATAGCATGCACGTCTCTTTCAGATGATCCATTCAGTTTGCAGAGCCCTCCCCTATTTAGTAGGGCTTCTTGGGTTGTTTTACCCTCCCTCCCTCCCATTTTTTTGAGGGAATGGCCTTTGTATCTCATGTACTCAGATATTACTGTATTCAGTCCTGGTTCATGTTTTTACCAGGTGCATTATGTATATGGGACACATTATATTATTTTCTGGCTCTATTATGCCAACATGTCATGTACCATTCAGCATGTACTTCATTGCTCAGTTTTATATTTATGTACTAATTTATCTCAACAGGTATGGGTATGCCTCCCCAGCCTCAGTGAGGTCAGGTACCACAACATAAAAGGAGACTTTCATTAGTCTCACCCCCTTTGTCCCTATCCTCTTTCAAATCAGCTTCATTGGTATATCTCTCTCTCTCTGACTCCCCTGTGTTGTCTACTGATTATGTGTCTACAACGTACTTGGGTCATACATTGTGCTCCTAACACTCGTACGTTGGGGGGAAATCTGTTATCACCAAAAAATTGATCATCTAGCCTAATTTACTAGATGAATCGAAGTACACCATGTAAAGCCAATTTTACCATAGTAAAATTTCTTTCACTATGAGAAATTACTTAATAAACCACCTTTTTTAAGTAATTTACAGTTAAACCCATGAAGAATAATTAAATAAATCATTATTTATTTGATTTTCTTCTAGGAATAATTAATTAAACTATGGTTCAATTATTATTCCTTGTCATATTT